>JAACNH010001872.1:22073-52008 GCA_019447015.1 Hymenochirus boettgeri
GACTTCTAATATCCTTATAATTTACAGTGGGGGATACATTATCCCTTATAATACACGGTGGTACCCAGATTTCCCTGTCCTGTATAACATATAACTTTATATAAACACAGATGTCCTCAGTGGCTTTAATCTCCTTATAATTTACAGTAGGGGATACATTATCCCTTATAATATATGGGTGGTACCCAGAGTTCCCTATCTTGTGTAACTCAGCCTGTATCCTTGTACCTTTATATAGACACAGAACTCCTCAGTGACTTCCAATATCCATATAATTTACAGTAGGGTATATATTATTTCTTATAATACATGAGTGGTACTCAGAGTTCCCTGACCTGCATAATTCAGTCTGTGTCATTGTACATTTATATAGACACAGAACTCCTCAATGACTTCTAATATGCTTATAAATTACAGTAGGGGATACTTTATTCCTTATAATACACGGGTGGTACCCAGAGTTCCCTGTATAACTCAGCTTGTGTCCTTGTACCTTTATATAGACACAGATCTCCTCAGTGACTTCTAATATCCTTATAATTTACAGTATGGGAAACATTATCCCTTTAAATACATGAGTGGTACACAGAGTTTCCTGACCTGTATAACTCATCCTGTGTCCTTGTACCTTTATATTGACATATATCTCTTCAGTGCCTTCTAATATCCTATAATTTACAGTAGGGGATACATTATCTCTTATAATACATAGCTTGGTACCCGAGTTCCCTTTTTGTACTACATATAACTTATGGAGACAGAACTCCTCAGTGACTTTTAAAAATCTTTATCATTTACAGTAGTGGGATACATTGTATCCCTTATACTACATTGTTGGTACCCATAATTTCCCTGTCCTGTATAACACAGTTAAGACTTTATCGCACCACAAACTCCCAGTGACTTCTCCTTATCCTTATAATTTACAGTAGGGATACATTATCCCTGTAATACATTGTGGTAACCCAGAGTTTTCCGTGGTCCTTATAACATCACTTTATATGGACACAGAACTGCTCAGTGAATTCTATATACTTATAATTTATACCAGTTCGGATCATTATCCCTTATAATACATGATGGGTAACAGAGTTCCCTGTCCCCCTCTATACCAAGACTTTATATAGACATGACTCCTCAGTGACTTCTAATTAATTCCTTATAATTTAACAGTGGGGGAATCATTATCCATAATATACATGGTCGGTGCTACCCATATTTCACTGTTCATTATTAAACTAACTTTATATAGCACAACTCCTCGTGACTTCTAATATCTCTTATAATTTACAGTGGGATACTTATCCCTTTAATATACCATGGTGGTACATCCAATATTCCACTGTCTGTTAACATAAACTTTATTGGCGCAGAACTCCTCAGCTGACTTCTAAACATCCTTATGAAAAAATATTACAGTAGCGTATACATTATCTATTACTTAGATACTGGTGTACCATAAGATTCACCTTGTTCCTGTATAACTTAACTTTTAAATGACACAGAAAAACTGCCTCGTGACTTCTAATACGTTCATAATTTAACAGTAGCTAACATTATCCCTTAATAATACATAGTGGTTACCACAGAAGTTCCCCCTGCCTGTATAACATTAACTTTATATGGACACAGACACTACCTTGTGCTTCTAAATATGCCTCTATACTTTACAGTCGGAGGGATACATAAAACCCTATAATAACTACATAGGTTCGTACCCCAATTCCCCTGTCTTATAACATATAACTTTATATAGCACAGAACTCCTCAGTATTTTAATATCCTTAATAATTTAAGTCAATGGAACATTATCCCGTATTTAAATACATGGTGGGACCCAGAGTTTTCCCTGTCCCCCTATAAACAATAACTTTATCATGCACAGGAACTCCTCAGTGAACTTATATATCCTTATAATTAACCAGTGGAGGCATACATTATCCCGTCTATATACATGGTGGTACCACAGAGTTTCCTTTGCCTCTATACATACTGTTTATATAGCACAAGAACTCCTCAGGCTACTAATACCTTATATTTACAGTGAGGGATTACCTATATCCCTTATATACATGTGGTGAACCCGTCATAGTTCCCTGTCCTCTAAATAACATATGCTTTATATGGACAACAGAACCCCGGCTCTTTCATTAACTTTACATAAGCATACTCTCCTTATTAATTTTACAGTGGGGATCATTATCAATTATATACATGGTGGTAGCCCAGATTCCCTGTCCTGTATAAAACATATAACTTTATATAGACACAGAATTCCTCAGTGACTACTAATATCCTTACAATTGACAGTAATGGGATACATTATCCCTTATAACTCCATGGTGATCCCAAATTCCCTGTCCCTGTGATAACATATCACTTTATATGGAAAGAACTCCTCATTGACTCTTATATCCTTATAATTTACAGGGCGATACATCATCCCTTATAATACATTAGTGGTGTACTCAGATTTCCCTGTTTTTATAACTCAGCCACGTGTCCTTTACTATAAAGGGACACAAAACTCCAACTCCCTCATATGACTTCTGACATCCTCAAGTTTTTACATTCGGATAAACATTATCCTTTATAATACATGAGGTGAATGCTAGCTCTATGCCTTGTGCCTCTATAGGTTCCCCTGCCTTTAGGTAACTCAGCTGTGTGCTTGTACCTGTATATATAACACAGAACTCCTCATTACTTCTAATAATCCTATATTTACAGTAAGGAGATACCTTATCAACTTTTATTTTTTACAGTTTTGGATCCTTAGGGATACAATGGTAGGGGAGGATATGAAGTGAAAAAATGCTCTATCGAACTTTACAATTTGATTCTGATGTGCCTATATATTTTATTATATTGTTGTTATTAGTGTAGATTTTATAGAGTCAACATTTCGGTGGCGCTTACAGTTGCATTTACTATACTGAGGAAACTCCTGTTACATCTGGTTAGTGCAGTACTACATGTGGCAATATTTCAGTATGGTCTTGCTTAATATTTAATAATAACAATTTAGGGCTATGTTTTTGCAATAAGAAAACTAGAAGATATGTAATTCTTGATGAATGTCATCCGGTGCTGTCACTCACTAGTGAAAATACCATTGAAATTTGATTATCCTTCTCACCTGTGATGTCCATAAAAAAAACCATTAAAACATTTTATTATTTGTGAGAGGCGATGAAGCAGGATGTTTTTTATCAACTTTTTCTGCTTTTTGTAGCTGATTCTCTTTTTCCATCTTGTTTACCCTCCCAGCTCCATCCTCTTATATTTTATCTTCTTTTCTGGGCTGGTGTTGGTTTTCTGGCCTGTAACAAGTTCCCGTCAGTAATACTTCATACTTTACTTTATTTCCAAGGAACTGTCCTCCGAATTCTTCCAAACTAGTTAGTGTTTTGTATAAAAAGCTTCCATGGGATCTCAATTGAACCTAATCACATCTCTTATATACAGTTTTGTAAGGTATTTCATCCGTGCCGGCCTTATAGACCCATGGAACCGGCTTATAGCCATGTGATCCTCATTTATACAATGTGACCAGCTTATAGCCATGTGCATTTTTAGTCATGTGACCACTTATAGTCATGTGTCCAGCCCTTTCCCTGTAATTACTAATGGCTTCTCCATCCCACTGTCATTGTGAACTGGCTGTTCCAGGTTGTTCCTGTTTCCCCCATATAAGCCGTAACTGATCATTTTCTCCCTGGATGCGAGGGGGAAGAAGAGGACAATGATGTCCCAATCACCAACTGGAAGCAGGATATTTCAACATTACCCCATACATCTTTCTCACAGGATACAGCAGGTTGTCCATTAGTCTCCTATTGGGATGGGATTGTTCCAGACTGCAGGTACGAGATCTGAGTCCCCGCGTCAGGGCTTAAAACCCACCTAACAGAGAAAAAAAAATGTCCGCGCACCCCCTGGTGGGTACCCAGAGTTCCCTGTCCTGTATACAAATAACTTTAAATGGGAACATCAGATCTCTCAGTGACTTTCTATATCCTTACAATTTACAGTAGGAATACATTATCCCTTATAGTACTGGGGGACCACAAAGTGTTCCTGTCTCCTGTATCAGATATAACTTTATTATGGGGGACACAAGAACTCTTCACTGTGACGTCTAATTCCTTATAATTTCAGTGTGGGGATACTTACCATTATAATACGCGGGTACCCAGTTCCCTTTCGTATTACATCTAACGTTAAATGGAGCCAGAACTCCTCAGTGGTCTTTAAATTCTTATAATTTTCAAGTAGGGGATACATTATCCATTATATCATGCTGGTCTCCAGACTTACTGTCCTGTATAACCAGTCTTCTAGTACCTTTTATGTAGACAAAACCCTCAGTGATTGTCTAATTCCTTGATACTTTAACAGTAGGGTGATACCTTTCCCCTTATGAATCATGAGTGGTACTCAGGATTTTCCCTGTCGACCAGTCGTGTAGCTTACCTTTATATATGACACAGAACTCCCCAGCGACTTTAATATCCTTAATTAACAGTGGGGGATACTTATCTTATAATACTGATGGTACCCAGAGTCCCTGTATCCTGCCTGTTACACTTACTTTATAATGGAACTGAACTCTCTCGTGACTTCCTAAATATCCTTTATAAATTTACAGTAGGGATACATTATCCTATAATACATGGTGGAACCCAATTCCCTGTATACTCAGTCTGTATCTTTAAAATCCTTTATATAGACACACGAACTCCCAGTGACTTCTTAAATCCCTAGTAATTTACAGTGGGGATACATTAGCCCCTTATAATACATGAGTGGTACCCAGCAGTTCGCTGTCATGTTTATCTCATTGTCCTGAACTCGTTATATGACAACAGAACTCCTCAATGACTTTAATATCCTTATAATTTTACAGTAGGGGACATACTTACCCTTATAAATACATGAGTGGGTACACAGAGTTTCCTCGTCTACTCAGTCTGCCTACCTTTATATAGACACAGAACTCCTCATGTGACTTCTAATTCCTCTTTAATTTCAGTGGTGGATGCTTAATCCTTATAATCATACTGAGTGGTAACCCAGTAGTCCCTGTATAACATTTTTTCTGTACCTTATCATAGACACAGAACGCCTCGTGACTCTAATACCCTTTATTAATCAGAAGGGATACATTATCCCTTATACCATACATAGTGGTACCCAGAGTTCCCTGCCGGCTAGATACTCAGTGTTACTTTGTTAACATGTATAGAGCAAGACTCTCAGTGACTTCTATATCCTTATACTTTAAGTAGAAGGGATACATTAATCCTTATAATACATGAGTGTACCCAGAGTTTCCCTGTTCATAACTCATCTGTGTCTCCCTATATATGAGACAAGAACCCCTCATTACTTCTAAATATCCTTAGATTACAGTAGAGGATACATTAATCCCTTATAATACCTATAGTGGTACCTAGCAGTATCACCTGTCACTCGTCTGATCTTGTACCAATTAATATAGACAGACACCTCCTCAGTGACTTCTAATATCCGTTTAATTTACTGTAGGGTAACATTATCCCTTTAATTACATGAGTGGTACCCGAAGTTCCCTGTATCCTCGTCTACACTTTAATCTTTAATATAGCACACAGAACTCTCAGTGTGACTTTTAATATCCTTATATTTTCATGTAGGGAATACATTATCATTATAATACATAGTGGTACCAGAGTCCCTGTTACTAGTCTGTGTCCTTGACTTTTTTAGTAACAAATCCTCGATGACTTCTAGATATCCTTATAATTTACAGTAGAGGAACTGTATTCCTTATAATACATGATTGGTGTACCCAGAATTCCCTGATCCCTCAGGTTAGCACTTAGTACTCTTATATGACAACAGAACTCCTCGGTGTCTTCTAATATCCTATAATTTACAGTAAGGGGATACATTATCCTTATAATACCTAGTGTACCAGTTCCCTTATAAGTTCCGCTGTTCCTCTATACAACTTTATATAAAGACAGAACTCCTCATGACTTCAATTCATCCTTATAATTTTACAGTAGGGAATACTTAATCCATTATAATACAGAGTGTACCCCGAGTTCCCTTTTTGGGGTACCTTACCTTTTATGATAGACCGAACTCCTCAGTGACTTCTAAATTTCAACTAATTTAAGTAGGGGATACTTATCCCTTAACATACATGTGGGGTTTACCCGAATTCCCTCCTGTATAACTCATTTTACTTTATATGACACAGACTCTCAGTGGGACGTTCTAATATCCTATAGAATTTACAGTAGGGGATACATTATCCCTATAATACATTAGTGGTACCCAGAGTCCTGTACCAATCGGTGTACCTACTGTCTTTTATACACAGAACTCCTCATGAATTCTAATATCTTATATTTACAGTAAGGCGTACATTATCCCTTATAATCATGTGGTACCCAAAGTTCCTGTATAACCTGTAGTACCTTTACCTTGATATGGACACAGAAACAACCTTTCCTCAGTGCTCTCTAATATCCTTAATTATCCAGTAGGGGATACATATCCCTTATAATATCATGAGTGGTACCCCAGAAAGTTCCTCCTTATAACTATGTTGACTTTATATAGACACAAGTCCGTCAGTTGACTTCAATATCCTTATAACTTTACAGTAGGGATACATTATTGCCTTAATTATACCATGATGGTACCAGATGTTCCCGTATCTGTAACTCCAGTCTGTTCCTTGTACCTGTTATATAGACATAGAACTCCCTCCAAAAAAAAGTTGACTTCTAATATCCTTATTAATTACAGTAGGGGATCATTAATCCCCTTATATACATTTGGTACCCAGAGTTCCCTGTTACTCGATAACATAGTCCTTGATCACTTTGACACAGAAACTCCCTCAGTGACTCTAATGACCTTATATTTATACGTAGGGGATCTTGCCCATTTTAATTCATGGTGATACCCAGAGTCCCGTTATCGTGTAGTACATATGAACGTTAATATGGACACAGAACTCCTCAGTGACTTTCTAATATCCTTATAATTTCCGTAGGAGGATAATTATCCCCTTTTTTTTATAAATTACAGAAATTTGTACCTAGAGTCCCGTCTGTATACATATCTTGTATTATAAGACCAGAACTCCTCCAGTGACCTTCTAAATCCCTTAATAATTACGTAGGGGTACATTATCCCTTTATATACATGTATGGACCCAGATTCCCCTGTTCCTCCGTTATCCTTTACCATTTATATGACAAGAACTTCTCAGTGAACTTCTAATATCCTTATAATTTACCGTAGGGTATACACTTATCCATTATAATAGAAATGAGTGGTACCCAGAATTCCATACTCGCTTGTAGTACTCTGAACTTTAATATGTGCACAGAACTCTCCTCATTGACTTTCTAATATCCTTATAATTTTACAGTAAGGGGATACATTATTCCTTTATAACACATAGTGTACCCAGATTCCCTGCTGTATAACATCATGTGTCTACTTTATATAGACACAGAACTCCTCGATTGCTTTTAATATCCTTTAATTGTACATAGGGATAACATTATCCCTTATAATACATTGGTGGTACCCAAGTTCCCTGTATACCATCCTTGTCAACACTTTATATAGACACGAACTCCTCAGTGAACTTTTAAATATCTTCTATATTTAATAGGGGATGACATTATCCCTTATAATCATGAGTGTGTACCCAGAGTTCCCTGTATCCTCGATAACATTGTTCCTACTTTATATAGACACAGAACTCTCATGACTTCTAATATCCTTATAATTTACAGTAGGGGATACATTACTCCGTATATACATTGAGTGGTACCCAGAGTTCACCTGTATCCCTCGTGTACCTTTACCTTTTATGGGACCAACGAACTGCCTCAGTGAGCTACTAATACTCCTTAAATTTACAGTAGCGGATACATTATCCCTTATATACATGAGTGGTACCCAGAGTTCCCTGTTTATAACGCAGTATCTTTCGTACTGGTTATAGACACAGAACTCCTCAGTGCTTCTAATAACTCATAATTTACAGTAGTTGGGATACATTAATCCCCTTATAATATCATGTGGTACCCCAGAGTTCCCTGTAACTCATTGTATACTTTGTACCTTTATAACTATACAGAACTCCCTCCGTGACTTCCTAATATCCTTATAATTATACAGATAGGGTATACATATTGCCTTATAATACATGAGTGGTACTCCAGAGTTCTTCCCGAATAACTCAGTCTGTCCTGTTAACTTTAATAATAGACAAAGACTCCTCAAGTGACTTCTAATATCCTTATTAATATATACGTAGGGGTACATTATCCATCCCTGATAATACATGTGGTACCCAGAGTTCCCTGTCTCATAACCATCGAGACTTTTATATAGACACGAACTCCTCAGTGACTTCTAATATCCTTAATAACTTTACAGTTAGGGGATACATTATCCCTTATAATCCATGGTGAGTACCCAAGAGTTTTCCCTGTATAACTGTATAACTATAACCTTTATATGAGACACAACTTCCTCAGTGACTTCTAAATCCCTTATAATTTTAAAGTATGGAGATACAATTATCCCTTATAAACATGTGGTGTACCTAGAGTTCCTGTTACCACCTTAGTACCTTGTACCTTTATAATCAGACAGACACTCCTCAGTGACTTCTAAGATCCTTATAATTTTAACTAGTGAGGGGGTACATTATCCCTTTATAAATGTTGAGTTACCATATTCCTTCCCTGTATAACTAGCTGTTGTACTTTATATGACAACAGAAACTTCCTCAGGACTTCTACTAAGCCTTATAATTTACAGAGGTATACATTATCATTATAAATCAGTGGTACCCAATTCTCCTTGTATAACTCATATCTTTCCTATGATCTATACAGCAACTCCTCAGTACTTCTAATAATCCTTATAATTTACAGTAGTGATACATTATTCCTTATAATATTCATAGGGTACCCGAGATTCCGTCCTGTATCAATCAGTTTCCTTAACCTTTATATACAACAGAACTCCCCCCCTCGCTCGTGCTTTAATATCCTTATATTTCAGTAAGTATACCCTAATAATGTAGGGTCCCAGTTCGGTTTCCTCTATATAACCAAGGTACCCGTTCTTATATACTCATCGTCTTACCTCTACCGAACCCTCCTCTGACTTCTTAAATCTCTTATAATTTTAACAGTAGGGGATACATTATCCCTTATAATTCATGATGGTACCCAGAATTCCTGGTACCGTCTATCTTGTAAACTTTATTGACACAGACACCTCTCAGTAGCTTCCTATATGCCTTATAATTTTACAGTAGGGGATCATTATCCCTTATATACATGGTGGTAACCCACAGGTCCGTGTCCTACGTACATATCCTTACTTGTATTAGACACCAGAACTCCTCATGACTTCTAAATATACTTATAATTTACAGTAATTAGGCGGATACATTATCCCTTAAATACTATAGTGGTACCCAGAATGTCCCTGATACCAGTTTTCACTTAACTTTGATATGAGACACAGAACTCCTCATGACTCTAATACCTTATACATTTACAGTAGGGGGATACATTATCCCTTATAATCAAGTGAGGTACCCAGATTCATTTCTGCCCTGTTCCTTAGTAAGCATTACTTATTCAAGACTCCTCAGTGACTGTCTAATTACCTTATAATAATTTACAGTAAGGGTTATACATTATCTTATTAATACATGAGTGGGTACCTGTGCCCAGGTTCACTGTTAACTCAGTCTTTCCTTGGTACATTTAATATAGACATGCAACTCCTCAGTGACTTCCTAATATCCTTATATATTACGTAGAGGAATAACATTATCCCTTATAATACATGTGGGTACCCAGAGTGTCCCGTATCAGTCTGTGTCTTGAACATATTTTTATATAAACCGAACTCCTCGTGACTTCTAATATCCTATATTTCAGTCGGGATCTTATCCTTATATCAACACTGGTGGTATCCCCGAGGTTCCTGTATCTATTATCTTGAACCTTTATATAGACAAAACTCCCTCAGTGCCTTCTAAATATCCTTGAATTTAGTAGGGGTATACATTATCCATATATACCATGTTGGTCCCGTAATTCCCAGGTCCCTATATAACTATCTGTATCTGTACTTATGGACCACAGAATACTCCTCTATGACTTCATAATATCCTTTAATTTACAGTGGGACTACATTATCCCTTATAATACATAGTGGTACCAGAGTCTTCTCCTGTATAACATCATGGTCGACTTTATATGACACAGTAATCCTCCGGAGTGACTTATAAATATCCTTATAATTTACAGTAGCGGTGATACTTATACCTTATTATAAATGTGGTACCCAGATTCCGCTGTATAACACATTGTTGTACCTCTCTTTATATAGACCCAGGAACTCCTCAGTGACTTTAGTAATCCCTTAAGTTTAACCTAGTGGGGATACTTATCCCGTATAATTTTATACGATGGTGTACCCGAGAGTTTCCCTGTAACTCTCTTAAAGTGCCTGTACCTAATAGACACAGAACCCTCGGTGACTTCTAATATCCTTATAATTTAACAGTAGGGGATCCATTCTTACTTATAATCATGGTGGTACCAGAGCTCTCCCTGTCCTCTATACATAACTTTATATAGACACAGAACTGCTCACGACTTCTAATATCCTTATAATTTACAGTCGGGATCATTTCCATTATAATGGCATGGTGGTACCCAGAGTTTCCTTGTTTTTTATATACATATACTATATGGACACAGAACTCCCATGACTTCTAATATCCTTATAATTTTACATAGCGTACTTATCCCTTATATACTTAGTGTACCCAGATTCCCTGTCCTGTATACATATAACTTTATATCGACAAGAACTCCTCAGTGACTTTGATATCCTTATAATTTAACAGTCAGGGGATACATATCCCTTATAATACCTTGTGGTAACCCCGAGTTTTCCCTGTCCCTCTATACTCAAAACTTTATATAGACACAGAATCTTCAGTGACTTTTAATTTCCTTATAATTTACAGATGGGATCATTTTCCATTTATAATACATGGGGGACCCATAGTTTCACTGTTCATGTATTACATATAACTTTATATGGAGACCGCACCCCTCGTGGCTTCTAAAACTCCTATACTTTACGAAGGGGATATATTATCCTTATAATACTGGTGGTACCCAGAATTCCCTGTCCGTATAACATATTTTATGGACACAGACCTCAGTGACTTCAATGATCCTTAAATTTACCAGTAGCGGATACCCTTATCCTTTATAGGCCTGGTGGTACCCCAAGTCCCCTGCCCTGTAAATAAACATATAACTTTGATGGGACACAGAACTCCTCTGTACTTTTAATATCCTTATAATTTACAGTAGGGATAAATTATCCCTTATACTACATAGTGGTACAACCAGATGGCCCTTTTCTGTATCATATAACTTTATATGGACACAGAACACTCAGTGACTTTTAATATCCTTTATAATTTACAGTGGGATACATTATGCTCATAATCATGGTTGTACCCAGAGTTCCCTGTCCTCCTATAACAAACTTTATATAGACACAAACTCCTCAATGATTCTAAATCCTTATATTTACAGTGGGGATCATTCTCCCTTTAAAAAAACATTTATCCATGTGGGCCCGCAGAGTTCCCTGTCCTGTATAAACATTAACTTTATATGGACCAGAACTCCTCAGTGACTTTTAAAATCTTTATATGAACGGGAAGACCACTTTACGTAGGCGATACATTATCCTCATAATACATGGTGTACGCCATACGTTCCCTGTCCTCTATAACAGAACGTTATATAGAACACAAACTCCTCAGTGACTTCTAATATCCTTATAATTTACAGTGGGATACATTATCCTTATACTACATGGTTGTAACCCCGCGATCCCTGTCCTCTATAACATAACTTTATATAGACACCAGAACGCCTCAATGACTTCTATATCCTTATAATCTTTTACAGTGGGGGATCTTATCATTATAATACAATGGTGGTACCCAAATTCCCTGTCCTGTAATAACTAATAACTTTATATCGACACGAAATGTCCTCAGTGACTACTAATATCCTTACAATTTGACAGTAGGGGGATCATTATCCCTTATAATACATGGTGATCCCAGAATCCCTGTCCTGTATAACATATAACTTTTATAAGGGACACAGAACTCCTCAGTGACTTCTATATCCTTATATTTTTACAGTAGGAGCGATACTCATCCCTTATAATACATTAGTGGTAACTCGATTTCCTGTTTTTAAGAACTCACCTTTGTCTGTTACCGAAATGACACAAAACTCCTCATTGACTCTTACATCCTCAGTATAGTTTTCCAGTCGGGGATAGATTATCCATTATAATACATGAGTGGGCATAACAGCTAAGTCTATGTCCTGTGCCTCTATAGAGGGTTTCCCTGGCCTTTATAACTCAGCCTGTTTGTGCTGTACTTTATTATACCGCAGAACTCCTATACTATACTTCTAATATCCTTATTATTTACAGTAGGGAGATACATTTCAACTTTTATTTACAGTTTGGACCTTTAGGATCCATTGTAGGGGGATATAAAGTGAATAAAAAATCTCTATCTAATCTTAACATATTTGATTCTGATGTCCTATATTATTATTCATTATTATTGTGTGTTAGATTGTCATTTATAGCGTCAACATTTCGGTGGCCGCTTTACAGTTGCCTTAATAACATGAGGAAAACATCATTTACATACATGGGTAGTGCAAGAATAAAATGTGCAAATTTTTCAAGTTATGGTCCATATGCTTAATAGTATATATAAATTTAGCTAATGTTTGCATAAGAAAAATCTAAAGAATAGGAAATTCTGGATGTGTCATCCGTGATGTCACTCACTAGTGAAATAACATTGAAAATTTGATATCACTCCTCCCCTGTGATGTCCTAAAAACCGTAAAACCTTTATTAATTTGTGAGACAGCGATGAAGCAAGATTTTATTATCACTTTTCTGCTTTTGCGATCTTTTTTTCCATCTTGTTTACCCTCCAGCTCATCCTATGTTATATTTTATCTCTGTCTGGTTCGTGTTTGTTTTTCTGGTCCTTGGTACCAAGTTCACAGTTCAGTAAGTACTTCATGCTTTACTTTATTTCAAGGGACTGTCTCCAATTCTTCCACTAGTTAGTGTTGTTAAAAACCTTCCATAGGGGATCTTCAATATGACCTAATCACCTCTCTATATACGTTTGTAAGGATATTTCAACCATCTGACCGGCTTATAGTCATGTACCCGGTTTATAGCTGGGACATTTTAGCAATGTGACCAGCCTTGAGCCTGTGAGACAGTTTAAGTAGTCATTGCCCAGTTTAATATTCATGTGTCCATCTTCCCTGTATTAATTGGCTCTCCATCCCAACTGTCATTGTTTAAACTGTCTGCCAGGTTGTTCCTGTTTCCACATAAGCCGTAACTGGTCAGGTTTCTCCTCTGGGACGGAGGGGAAGCAGAGGAACATTGATGTCCATAACCGCCTGTCAGCAGGATATTTCAACATTTACCCAATTCCTTTCTTTCTCACAGGATTACAGCAGGGTTGTCATTAGTCCCTATTGGGTGGGAATTGTCCCGACGCAGTAACGAGATCTGATCCCGCAGTCATGGCTGAAAAAATCCCGTCTAAGGGCACGGCCACACTGCAACCAAGCAAATGCAATCGGGTGGCATGTGATTTTCCATGGCAATTTTTTTGCGTTGCGCTTGGGATTTCTTCATAAGTATAGGAAACGCATGCTGCTTGCGATTAAAAAAAAAAGCGAACGCAAACAGCAATTGCACCGATACGTGGCGTTTTTTTTGCTTTGCCGCATTAAAAGGCAATCGAAGCGCAAACGCAAAAAAAGCAGCTGGGTGGGCCTACCCCTAACAGAGAAAAATGTCAGGACAGCCCCCTGGTGGTACCCAGAGTTTCCTGTCCTGTAATAAACATATCACTTTATATGACACAGAACTCTTTCCTGTGACTTCTAATATCCTTATAAGTTACAGGGGGGATACATTATCCTTTATACAGCGTGTAAACCAGAGTTCCCCGGGGGGGGGGGGGGGGGGGGGGGGGGGGGGGGGGGGGGGTTTCCCTGTTCTGTATACATATAACTTTAATGAACAGAACTCCTCAGGTCGTCTCAAATCTTTATAATTTACTGTAGGATACATTATCCCTTATATACATGCTGGTCCCAGAATTTTCCCTGTCCTTTATACATTTACTTTATTGCCACAAAACTCCTCATGACCTTCTAATATCCTTTATAATTGTACATTCGGGGATAATTATCCCTTATATACATGGTGGTACTCAAGTTCCCTGTCCTCTTTACATCAACTTATATAGACACAGAACTCCTCAGCGCTTTTTAGATGTCCTAATAATTACAGTGGGGGATACATTATCCCTTTATACATGGTGGTACCAGAGTTCCCTGTTTCTGTATAACATATAACTTTATATGGAAGACAGAACTCCCCTCATGACTCTAAATCTTTTATACTTTTTTACAGTAGGGATACATTATTCCCTTATAATACATGTGGTACCCAGATCCCTGTCCTGTATAACATTTCACGTTATAGCACACAGAACTCCTCAGTGACTTTCTAAAATATCCTTATAATTTACAGTAGGGATTCACTATCCCTTATATCAAACATTGTGGTCACAGAGTCCCTGTCCTCTATAACTACTTTACATAGACGCAGAACTCCTCAGGCGACTCTTATATCCTTATAGTTTTAAACCGATGGGTGATAATTATCCCTATATAATACATGGTGGAACGCCAGAAAGTCCCGGTCCCTTTTAATAAAAATGTGTAAAAATTTTTAGAGACACCAGAAACCTCCGCACCATTCTCGGGTATGGCATACAATGGGACTCCTTAGTAAAAGGTGTGTACAGGTAGTGTGTATACGGTTGAATAAGCACAGCCTTATATGAATAATAGAGGTGGGATACGCTTGGGGAAAGAAGGGGAAAGCGCGGGGGGGCGGGGAAGAAAATGGTACGCCGGTACACCTGGTTAGTCATATCCGTTTCATGGGTGGGCGCGGGAAAGGTAAGACTGCCTTGCGTTTGCCTTGCGACTAGCCAGGAGTATACACAATTCTGACACACGTGAGACGACGGGATACCCGTTGATCGACCGTTAGCAGATCTACAGATGAGGTGCTCACACGCTCGAAAGTCCGGGACCCTAATCCACACATACAGACACTGTGTATAACGACAAAGAAACGCCTTAGTGACTTTTATACCTTATATTACAGTCGGGGATACATTATCCCGTATATACATTGTGTACCAGACGTTCCCTGTCCCTCCATACCAAAACTTTATATAGACACAGAACTCCTCCGCTGCTTTCGAATTTGCTTATAATTTCAGTGGGGGAGCCGTTATCCATTATCAATACATGGTGGTACCAGAGTTCACGTCTTGTATTAGCATATAACTTTATAAGGAGACAGAACTACCTCAGTTACTTCTAAATCCTGTATACTTTATAACAGTAGGGGAGACATTACGCTTATACTAATGGTGGTACCCAGAATTCCTGCCTTAATACAGATAACTTTATAATGGACACAGAACTCCACAGTGACTTGCTAAAATCCTATAATTTACAGTAGCGGATACATTAATCCCTTATAATACTAGTGGTAACCGCGAATTCCCTGTCCTGTATAACATATACTTTATATGGACAACAGAACTTCTCAGCGACTTTTAATCTCCTTACAAATTTACAGTAAGGGGATCATTATCCCTTATATAATGTGGTACCTCGAAGGAGTACCTGTCCTCTTAACATAACTTTCATATAAACACGAACTCTCCGCGACTTCTTTATAATCCTTATAATTTCACAGTGGGGGATACCTTATCCATTATAAGACATTGTGTACCCAGATTTCCCTTTCCTCTATAACACCAACTTTATATCACCATAACCGACCTCCTCATTGAATTCTAGTATCCTTATAATTACAGTAGGTATCCATTATCCATTATAATACTGGTGGTACCCAAAGTTCCCGGTCCGGTATACATATAACTTTATTAAATGGAACACAGAACGCCCAGTGACTTCTGTATAATCCTTATAATTTGACAGTAGAGGGCGATACATCATCCCCGTATATCATTAGTGTGTACTCAGTGGGGCCTGTCTTTATAACTGAGCCTTTGTCCTTTTAACCGTCAATGGACACAAACATCCTCATGAACTTCTGACAATCCTCATAGTTTACAGTCCGGGAAAGATTATCCATTATATACATAGTGGGAAGTAGTAAGTCCTATGTCCTTGTGCCTCTATAGGGTTCCCTGGCTTTATACTTCAGCCTGTGTGCTATGTACTCATTTATATTACACCCACTCCTCAATTACTTCTCAATCTCCTTATGATTTTACAGTGGAGATCTTATCAACTTTATATTTTTATCCATTGGATCCTTTAAGGGATACATGGTAGGGGGGGGAATATAAGTAATAAAAACATCTACTATCTAAATCTTTACATCTTTGATTCTTATGGCCTATATTATTATTATTATTGTTGTTATTATTGTAGATTTATAGCGTCACATTTTTTTCAGTGAACCTTTAAAGTTGCATAATATCATGAGGAAACTGATACATGCTTTCATACATGGTAGAGGCAGTAATAAAAAGTGGGCAATATTTCAAGTGATGGTCCATTTCTTAAATACCTTATATATTTAGCTAATGTTTTGCAATAAAAAAATCTAGAAGGATATAAATCCTTATGAGTTCATCCGTGATGTCACTCACTAGTGAATCACATTTGACATGTGATATTCCTCACCTGTGATGTCATCAAAACCAGTAAAACAATTTTATTAATTTGTCGACAGCGCTGAGCAGGAATTTTTTATCAACATTACCTGCTTTTTTGCTGCTTCTTTTTTCATCTTGTTTACGCTCCAGCTCCATCCGATGTTATATTTTTTCTCTTCTGGTGCTGGTGTTGTTATTCTGTCCTGGTCCAGTTCCCGTTCAGTAAGTACTACTCTTCTACTTTACTTTAATTTAAAAGGGGAACTGTTCCCAATTCTAGGTAGTTTTCTGTATAAAAAGCTTGCCATGGGACCTTCGAATCTGAACCTATCACATCTCTATATACAGTTTGTAGGATTTTTTCAGCCATGTGAACCAAGTTCCCAGGGGGCGGGGGTGTCCTGTTAACATATAACTTTAATGTCTCGCTCAGTGACTTCAATAGCCTTACAATTTCAGTAGGATAACATATCCCTTATAGTACAGTGGTGGTACCCGAGTTCCCTGTCCGGGGGGGGGGGGGGTTATACAGTATTCTTATGATACATGAGTGGGTATCAGAGTCCGCTGTCCTCTATACCAGACTTTATATAGACATGCAACGCCTCAGTGACTTCTAATAATCCTTATAATTTAACACGTAGGGATACATTATCCACTAATAATACTGGTAGGTTTACCCATTGTTCCCTGTCCTCTATAACATAACTTTATATCACACCGCAACTAACTCGTACTTCTACTATCCTTAATTTACAGTGGGGGGATACATTATCCATTATAACCTGGGTATACCCATAGTTCACTGTTCTTGTTACATAGAACTTTATCTGGCTCAGACAGACTCCTCGTGACTTCTAAACAATCCTTGTAAAATATTACAGTAGGGATCATTCTATTCTTAGTAATACTGTGGTACCCATGAATTTCCCTGTTCCTGTATAACAATTAATTTATATGGACACAGAAGACTCCTCAGTGACTTTTCTTAATATCCTTCTAATGTTACAGTAAGATCCATTATCCTTATAGAATACAGAGTGGTACCAAAGTTCCCCCTGTCCTGTATAACTAACTTTATATGGACACACAGGAAACTCCTTGTGGCTTCTATAAAAATGCCTCCTATAATTTACTCAGGCGATTACAATTAAACCTTATATAACTACATATGGGGTACCCAAAATTTCCCTGTCCCTGTATAACATCATACTTTATATGGACAGAACTCCCAGTGCCTTTTAATAATCCTTACAATTTTAACGTAAGGGGGGATACATTATCCCTTTTAAATACATGGTGGACCCAGTTTCTTCCTGTCCCCCTATAACATAACTTTATCTATAGGACACAGGAACTCCTCATGACCTTCTATATCCTATAATTACAGTGGGGATACATTATCAGATTATGGTAGATACATGGTGGTACCGACCAGAATTTCCTCTGCCCTGTATAACATAATAACTTTAATATAGACAAAATGCCTCAGTGACTACTAATAACCTTAATTGACAGTAGAGGGTACAGTATCCCTTATAATACATTGGGTGATACCCATGATTTCCCTGTCCTTTAACATCTAAGCTTATATTGGCCAACAAACTCCTCGTGACTTCTTATTACCTTATAATTTACAGTAAAGGCATATCATCATCCTTATAATACATTAGTGGTACTCAGATTTCCCTGTCTTCTAACTCACAGCCCGTGTCCCTTTTAACATATAAATGGAACACAAAACTCCTTCATGACTTCTGACAAAATCCTATAGTTGTAAGTCGGGGATAATTAATCCTTTATAATACATAGTGGAATAGCTAAGACTATGTCCTTTGTGGCCTCTATAAGTTCCCTGGCCTTTAAACTCAGCCTGGTTGCTTTTTCCTAATTTAACACAGACTCCATTACACTTCAAGTCTATACTTCTAAGTATCCTTATTTATTTACAGTAGGAGATCATTATCAACTTTAATATTTTACAGTTGGATCCTTTAGGGATACATGGAGGGGGGAATAACTTGATAAAGAAAAAAATCTCTATCTAAATCTTTTACAATAATTTATTCTGATTGCCTATATTATTATTAACATCTATTATTGTTGTTATTTTGTAATGTGTTATAAGCGTCAACATTTTCGGTGGCGCTTTACCGTTGCATTAATATAACGAGGAAAACATCCCTGTTAAGCAATGGTTAGTGCAAGTATAAAATGGCAAATATTTCAAGATGAATGGGGCTCATTGCTTAGATATTTATAATTTAGGCTAATGTTTATGCAGTAATAAAAATCTAGAAGATATGTAATATCTTGATGATTGTCATCCGTGATGTCACTCACAGTGAAATACATTGAAATTTGATACCCTCCCATCCGGTGATGATCCATAAATACCAGTAAACATTTTATTAATTTCTTGAGACAAGCGATGAGCGATGTTTTTTTATTCAACTTTTCTTTTCTGCTTTTGCTGATTCTTTAATATTCCATCTTGGTTTACCCTCCAGCTCCATCCTGTTATTATATTTTAATCTCTTTTCTGGTGCTGGTGTTTGGTTTTCTCTTGCTCCTGGTAGAGTCAACAGTTCCACAACCACCGTGTTCAGTAGTCTTCTTATGCTTTACTTTATTACAAGGGGAACTGTCTCCAATATCGCCAAACTGTTAGTTGTTGTATTAAGAAGCTCATGGACTTCAGCATATAACCTCAAATCACATCTCTATATACAGTTTTTGTAATGATATTTTCAGGCCATGTGAACCAGAGTTCCCTGTACCTGCGTGACCATTGATTTTAATGGACACAGAACTCCCTCAGTGACTCTAATCTATCCCTTAAATTTTACCGTAGGGGATACATGATAGCCTTCGTAACATGAGTGGGTCCCAGAGTTCCCGTAAACCACTGTGCCTTGTATACTACCTTCTATATGAGACACAGAAACTCCGTCATGACTTCTTACCTTACAATTTACAACAGTAGGGGATCACATTATTCCTTATAATACATGAGGGTACCCAGAGTCCCTGTTACTCACGTGTCCTTGTATCATCTTAATATAGACACAGATAACTCCTCAGTGACTTTCCTAATCTCCTTAAATAATTTACAGTAGGGGATACATTAGCCCTTAGAAGTAATGAGTGGTACCCAGATTCCTCCCTGTGATCCTCACGTCTGTGTCCTTGTCCATTTATATAGACACAGAACTCCTCAGTGACTTCAATACCTTATAATTTCCGTAGGTGTATACATTATTTCCTTAAATACATGAGGTGGGTCCCATTGATTCCCGATGCATAACACAGTCTGTGTCATTGTAACCTTTATATAGACTGGCACGAACCTCTCTCATGACTTTCTAATATGCTTATAAATTACAGTAAGATGGGATCCTTATTTTCCTTATACTAGCACATGATGGTACCACACAGAGTTTCCTGTATAAACCACCTGTTGTGTCTTGTACACTTTAATAGACACAGATCTCCTCATTTGACTTCTAATATCCTTATAATTGTACATAGGGAAACATTATCTCCTTAATATACATGACGTGGCACCCAGAGTTCCCATGTATAACTCTGCCCTTGTCCTTGTAACCTTTATTATAGACACCAACCCCTCAGTGACTCTTAATCTCCTTATACATTTACATAGGGGAGACATATCCCTTATAATCATGAGTGTGCACCCAGAGTTCCCTGTATTAACCTCAGGCTGGTCCTTGTACGCTTTATATAGCACATATCATCTCCTGAGATAATAGAACTATTGTTTCACCAGTATAGATTTCCTTTTTTACCTGTTACCTTAAAGTAAATTGCAATAAGGGCTTGGCATAAATTTGATTTTTGTTGCAGCTTTTAATTAGAATCTTTTACTTATGTGCTTCCTGTCATGGGAATGGGCGGCAACTAAAGTTCCTATGTTATGTAACATTCTATACATACTACCATACATCACATAGGAATCTTAGTTGCCGCCATCAGTGGGATTATCTATCATTCAACTTTTCGTATAAAACAGGAGGTATCCCAAGTTTGTTTTTTCTGGTCCCTTGGCTATGCAGGCTTCTGGGTCAGGGATTCTTCCTCCATTCCAACCCGCAGCCCTCCATATTTTGAAAACTACAACCTCCTCCCAGCATTCCGCCATTGGCAGAAAAAACCAAGGAAGCACTGGAGATTGTGTTTTCCAACATTGGCGGCCACAGGTTGGGAAATCCCTGCTCCGTGGGCAAAGTCGATATCACTCACCGTGTTAGTGGGATATATATTGAGTTTCATATCATCCTCACTAGATGAGGGGACACTTATAATTAATGTAAGTAACGAGGGCTGTTGATAATTACAACGGGATTGTTTTATACTGCATTGATTCATGACGGCTTGCTGCAATGTTTAATGTACATGATTTCCTACTGCCCTTTGCTTTTGAGAGTTCTTGTCTAGAGAACGGTGGACTAGTAGTGTAACTACATATTATCTAGGATTGCTCAACCATTTTGGCAGACTATTTGCTAAAGTAAAGCAAATTTCAGGTTCTGCTAACAAAATCTATTTTTATAATTTATCTTATAAATCAACTGTATGTGCTGATTATGGGAACTACATACCACACACTGCCACCATAGGGGCACATAAACCTTAAGGAGTTAAAGTTATTCTTGCGACAGTCTAACTAAACAACCAGCCACTGTACTCTTACAAATCTCCTAACCTAAATACAAAAGTCAAGACCTGCTAGTTTGACTGCTGATTACCCAACTGAGCTTCTCTGAGGATTTCATTCATTAGTTTTATGTGTCCTCTAACCCACCCCCCCCCCCCCCCCCCAAATCTGAATTGGTCCAGAACAATTCTTAAAAAATCCGAAAATTGGCGCTTGTATATTGGACAAATCAAATGTTTTGGGGTGTGGCCAAGAATACCGTTATAGAACAGCCAGAGGCCCTAGTTTTTTCTGATTAGTACACACAAGCTGCTATTTTAGCTGCAAGCATGCAACTGTCAGATGTTTGGTGCCTAACTGAGCTGTTTCTAAATGGTGCACCCTTTGGTAACTGTAGTTGTCAGTATGGAGGGGCTCTCTGTTTTGCTACAATCAATTTTCATTGTTTTGGTGCTTAGTGTTAATTTTTTTTTTTCACACATCTCGGAATTAAATTGCCATAATATGAAGCCTGATTTTTTCTCTCAGCCTGATCAAAATTCCACTGGCTTTGAACAAAATTATTTTTGGTGTCGTTGAAATTATAATCTACCCACCACCATTTCCCCTAAAAACAACTCTCACTCTCCCTAATTAATAACATGGGCCAGTCTGGGACTGGTTGGAGTTATATATTGGCAACATATAAGAACTTACTGGTTAATCAGGGTAAAATTACATAGCCTGCACCAGGGCGGAGTCAGAATGATCACAGTATCAAATACCTCAATTTACATAATGCAGACCCTGCTAATTACTGTCTGCCGGCTCTTTATATACAAAATGTTTGTTACCCTAATACCTTTCATTTAATGGGCTTTTACATGTGTGTGGGGAGAGATGGATAAAAAAGTTTTCTCTCTTGGTTACCCACCGAGTTTCCTGAGAGTTTCCCTCAGTATTCCCCAGGGAAATAATGTGTAAGATTTTATGGGTTGACTTTATTAACATTATTGTGTTGGGACAGTAGAAGACGTCTTTGAGAACTTTCTCATTGATCTGCCCTGCCAGTACACAACAGCGGTTCTGCTTACTCTTTGATGTTCGCTACACATGCGCTAATTCGTGGGTGTCTACCTGGCTGTTTACGGCTATAAACGTGCGTTATGGGCACTTTAATCTGGCGAAATGGGCATCTCTTTTTCTTTCGGAAATTTTAAAATCTCCGCTTATAATACATGAGTGGTACCCAAAGTATACTCAGTTTAGTAATACTCAGTCCTTGAAACTTAATTATGGACACCGAACTCCTCGTAACTTCAAGTTTTCCTTATATTTACAGTGGGAGTCCTATAACCGTATAATACATGAGTGGGTCATAGGTTTTCCCGGTCTTTTACAACACAAATCTTTTACACCCCACGTGTCCTTCTGCCCCCTCATCCCTAAGCTTTCTAGCTGCCTTGTCTACTGTACACCAAGTCCTAGCAACCATATAGCCATATCTGTAATCCTTGCACTGAGAGAATCTAACAAGATCGAAAACTCAATATCTCTGGCATGTCCGATGATTCGGCTCGATATATTAGGCTTATATGCATGTTATTAAGCCAGCGGATCTCGACACATGCTAAGCTAAGGGACATAAAGCAAGTATTTTCATATCTCTATCTCCTGCCTGCCCCCTTACTCTGGGGAACCTGGGTGTAAGACAGTCGTCTTGTTTCTTTAGATTTTGTGGGCAATGCTATTCCATGATAGAGCATGAGGACTGCAAGATGCCTTCTGTTATAAGTTGTTTCAATATATCGTACAATAGGAAAAAATAAATGAGGATTCCGAGATTTTGGTTAAGTGCAATTTATTTATTTGTGTCATGGTTTTTCGTTTTAAATTCACCATTGTCGTAGTAACACCATACATTTTAAAGTTGTTTATCATGTAGGACCGACGTTGAAGTCAGAACTTTGTAATTTTTTGGTGGGGTTTTTTTGGCTGGTTCATAGAGGGGGACCCAAACTTTTGCCAGATTTTGTGGGAGAATGTTTGATTTTGTTAAGATATCGTGGGATCCCAAAAATTTTTCTGTAGTAATGTTTTTGCTATATCTAGTCCTTTATACCTGTATAATGAGGTTGTGTTTATAATTTGGTATATGAATGAGTTGAATTTTCCAGTTATTCTTGTTTTGATTTGTTGTCTTTTTGTCTCTTTGGGCGATGCTGAAGGATACCTGTGGATATATGCTGTGTCCAAGCTTTTTGTGTCCCGATATTTGTATATTTCTCCGGGGTGATTACGCTGGGTACACAGGCCATATTTTTGAAAAGATTACCGACAGGTATCTGCAAGATCTCCTATCTTCATTTTTCAAACTGACGATACACCAGTCCTGCATGTGCTCCCTGCAACACATATACTGTATACAGCATTAATCCATCATATACACAGCCATAATACACACGTAGAGGGAGAAACGCACAGACTGTGTGTTTCCCTCGTGGAGCCGCGTCAGACTCCCTATGGACGAGACTCTGTGGGGCACAATGGCACCGACGAATTCTTGGACCCTAACTGTTGGGAATGCAAGCAGATCTCGTGGGGATGGGCCTAAGGGGCAACCGTACCATGGAGGAGGAAGCCAGGCAGAAAAGAACACTGAGGAGGGGGTGGCGAATGAATAGAACAAAAAAAACCGCAAATGTTCAACTTACCGCACCCAAGCTAGCTAATACGTTTGAGGTTACCATTTCAGTGTACATAGCCTTAATCCTTTCACACACGTTCAACTTAATTGGATTACTTAATTGGTATAAATAATTTATTTAAATCATTTATTTAATTTATTGGTTAGTTATACTTACTTGGTATTTTAAAGGTATGTCCCGCAAAAAAGTAGGTATGTTTCTAACTGATTTACTGCAGACCAGGTATACCACACCTACCCTCCCGTTCTTCAGTAAATCTAACTTCCCAGGATAGGAGGATACACTTACCACCCGTGGACCCGCTCCAGCCTGAAATCAAATCCCCGACCGCCCGCATCTTCCATTCTTTTTGCACTGTGCGCGCACTGCACGACACAGTGTGAAGGAGCGAGGACCGCTTGGGGGCGTCCTCGCTGGAGCGGGGTCGCGGGTAAAGTGTATCCTCCTCTCTGGAAGATTACTGAAGAACGGAGTTAGGAGATGTTCTGATGCTTCCTGTTCTTCGTAACCATTTAGAAACATACTTTTTTGCTGGCATACCCTTTAAAATTGTGTACTGTAGTCTTCTTGTTCCTTATTTGCAGACTAGATATTATTGAGGGTGGTTAGGAGAACGTGGTTATCTGGATAGTAGTTAGGGTACGTGTGTGATAAGAAACTATATTACCCACAAGCATTTGCCAACAGGTTTCCTCCCGGTACTTGTGTGAGCGTGAACCAAGTGCTAAAGAGCAGAACTTTTAGGCGCGAATAGAGAGTAACTGCCAGTAAGTGCGGTTACGTATGTGATTCATCTGTATTGATGTATATGTAGAAGTGTACAATGCAAGAATGAAGGAAAAGACGTACGGGATGACCATGATGAGTGTATCCTTTTTTTTTTTGGATGCTAAGCGTAGTAGTGGGTGCCCGTTTATAAGGACTTGTTTTACAGTTTGCCATTATTGATAAAACTCTCTAGCTGTATAAATCTTTTCATATTTGCTACTGATGTCTAATGATTAGCAATTATATAACTGTAGTTAATATTTTGGATTTTTGATAAGAAAAATACAGAAATATTTGAAATCCTTATGATCGGTCATCCATGATGGCACTCTGTGATCTCATCTCACTAGGAATTAACATTAATTTTGAACTCATCCACCTGTGATGTTATATCATTAGAACATTTTATTCATTTGTAAGTAGTGACGAAGCAGAGCCTTTTAATCAACCTTTCTGCTTTTTGCTGATTTTCTTTTTGAATTTGTTTTCTATTCCTTTTTCCAACCTATTAGGGTTGTATAAAAAGCCTTCCATGGTACCAAATGATCCTCAAATCACCATCACCCACCATTGTCTTTGATCTGCTAGGCCATGAACCGAGCCCCCAACCGGCCAAGCCATTAGTGTGAAGTCCAGTCGGACGGCTTTGTTGATCAACCAAGGTTGAGCTGTTCTGTTTGGTCTCTCGGTCTTCTGGTAACGAAAACGCGCTGGAACGAGGTTGGGATACACCAGAAGTGGAGCCACAAATAGCGAACAGAGGAGGATCAGAACGAGACCAGAACCCAAGAAGTGAAACCCCTAAAGCAGATCCCAAGAGGTCCACAAGGTGATGTAGCACCAAGTAACCAAGGAGAATACTAACACCAGAACCAGTAGCCCAAATGTCGCATGGGTTAAAGTGCTGTCAGGTGGTGTTGATTTAATCACCAATGCCGATGACCCCAACTGGCTGGCCACTTATGAAAGAAGTCCGTCAGGGCGGTGTTGTGTGATCCCAGGGCGGAACCGAGCCCCAACGCCACCGGACACACAGCATGGGCGGTGAGTCCGTTTGGGCGGTCTTGTTATTCAGTGGGAACCGCCCTTCCCAGGATAATCCGGCGCGGCGTGTTGACCGCATGGAACGCACCATCCGACACGCAGAGTCCAGCGACGTCATCCCAGGCGACGAACTTTTGTTGAATCTTCCAGGAATCGAAGAGCTGCCAGGACCAGGCACATACGCCAGGAAGTGCCACAAGGAACCAAATAAGATCATCAGCAAATTGTTGATTCCGCCATGGGCCGAACCAAGCCTCAACCCACCGGCCTCAATGCAACTTTGGATTCGTTTTGTAATTTATTTATGCGCCACCGCGTAATCCACCAGGGATGACAACTGGTACTTCGGGTCCCCTAGAACCGATGAAGGGGCCTAGGAGATCCTCCGAAACAACACTGACCGAGGAGTATCCCCGGCAAGAGCCGCGCCGCGCAAGGAAACCGAGAGTGATCCCACATGAACCAAAAGCAGATGGCTATGGTCGTGATTCTGATCTGGTGCGCTTTGTTTACTATACCATAGGCTGGAACCGAACCCCCAACTGGACTGCGCATGTGCGTGAAGTCGTCGGGTGTTTGTTATATTCACACCTAGGCTGGAACCGACCCTCCAACTTCTGGCCACGGCGTGTTAAGTCTGGGTTGGACGTGTTATCGTTGATTCCTCCGGCCGTGAACCAAAGCCCCCAAACTAGCCGCCACAAGGGCGCCATGCAACTGAGGCGTTGAAGTCGGGGGGGTTGGGCAAGAATGGTTTTTTGATCGCTCTAGGCTGTGAACCTGAGCTCACACAACTGACCAGCCAGCTCACGGGCGTAGAAGTCCTCGGGCGGTCGGCGAGGTTCGTTGATTTCCGCCAGGGTTTGGGTAACCAAGCCCACACCGGAGCCGTCCACGGGCCAATAGAAGTCCAGAACGGACGTTGTTTCATTTGCGCCATGGTCGAGCCTCGGCCGTTTGTTGAACTTCCAGGAACGCAGAGCCTCCAGAATCCATAGGACATACTGCCAGGGGTGAGCCCACAAGAACCGACGGAAGATCATCATGCATTCGTTGATCACCATGGCCTGGAACCAGCGCCCTCAATCCACCGGCCTAATGACTTTGGGTGACGTTAATTTATATTTAACAAGACGGACGCCACCCGCGCTTCCGCGGGCGCCTCGTCTGCACAGGTCTCCTCTGATCCGCCATGGATTGAGCAACGGTACTTTGCATCACTAGGAACCGTATGAAGCTTCAGCTGACCGATGTAGGATCCTAGTGGAACGCATAAACCGCCCCTACATCGGGGAGGAACCGATAAGTGGCGGCATCCCGCCCATGAAAGCTCGCTCACCCTCAAGGAATCAGAGTGAGTCCTCCACCAGGAATCCAAAAGCAAGATGGGCTAATAGGTTCTTAAGTCGTGATCTGGCCACGCACATCAGCAATGTTTGGCCGCGTAAGCTCCCGGTTGGGCGGTGTCTTGTTGATAGAACGCCCGCTCCCCCTGGCTTGCGGAACCCGAGAACTCCCGTCCCAACAGATACCCTACTCGACGGCCGTGAAGTCCGTCGTTCTAGCGGCCGTTGCGTTGATTCCGCCAGGGTAGGAACCACCCACACTGGCCGGCCACGCGTGAAGTCCAAACGGACGGTGGTTCATTGATCCGCATGGTTGAGTCGATGTTGGAAGTTTAAGACTTCCAGAATCTAAGAGCTGCCCAAGAAACCTAGGACAATACGCCAGGAAAGCGAGCCCCCACACAGGAATGCTGAGGAGAGGACTCCCATCAGCAGAATTTCGTTGAAACCAGATACCAGCCACTGCGGAACACAAGGCCCTCAACCCACCGGCCCTAAATGAAACTTTGGATGGCGGTTAATTTGATTCACGCCAACGCCGTGATCCTCTTGGAGGAGCGAACCGGGTACTATGGTCCATAGGAACCGATGAGCATCAGAAACCGCGGAGGATCTGCTAGGAGCAAACCCACAAGAACCGAGGATGATGCCGCCAGAAAGCGCACCTCCGCAAGGAACAGAGGAGATCCACCAGAATCAAAATCATGCTATGGCTGAATTCTGACTGGTGGCATTGATGTATATACCCTAAGGGCTGGAACTGAACCCTCAACTGAACTGGCCCATTGCTTGAATTCTGGTCGTGAAGGTTGTTTTGTTTGATCACCACCTAGGCTGGGAACCGAGCCCCCACTGGGGGCCTGGCCCACGGGCGTGAAGTCTTGGCCTGGTTGGACGGTGTTCGTTGATCCACCAGGGCCGGAACCAAGCCCCCAACCAGCCGGCCACACCCAGCAATGGGCGTGAAGTCCGGTTGGGCAGTGTTTGTTGATCCGCCTAGGCTGGGAACCGAGCACCCAACTGACCAGCCACGGGCGTGAAGTCCGGTCAGGCGGCGTTCGTTGATCCGCCAGGGTTGGAACCAAGCCCACAACCGGCCGGCCACGGGCATGAAGTCCAGACGGACGGTGTTCATTGATCCGCCATGGTCGAGCGACGTTTGTTGAACTTCCAGGAATCGAAGACCTGCCAGAATCCTAGGACAATATGCCAGGGAGTGAGCCCACAAGGAACCGAGGAAGATCCATCAGCAGAATTCGTTGATCCACCATGGCGGGAACCAAGCCCTCAATCCACCGGCCTAACTGAACTTTGGATGGCGTTAATTTATTTACGCCACCGCGTGATCCACCATGGATGAGCAACGGTACTTGGTCCACCAGGAACCGATGAAGTGACAGGAACCGAGGAGGATCCGCTAGGAAGCAAACCCACAAGGAACCGAGGAGGATCCGCCAGAAGCGCACCCGCAAGGAACAGAGGAGGATCCACCAGGAACCAAAAGCAGATGGCTATGGTCGTGAAGTCTGATCTGGTGGCGTTGATTTATATACCAAGGCTGGAACCGAACCCCCAACTGATTGGCCATGTGCGTGAAGTCCGGTTGGGAGGTGTTTGTTGATCCGCCTAGGCTGGGAACCGAGTCCCCAACTGACCGGCCACGGGCGTGAAGTCTGGTTGGACGGTGTTCGTTGATCCACCAGGGCCGGAACCAAGCCCACCACCACCCCCAAACACCCAGCAACGGGCATGAAGTCCGGTCGGGCGGCGTTCGTTGATCCGCCAGGGTTGGAACCAAGCCCACAATCGGCCGGCCACGGGCGTGAAGTCCAGACGGACGGTGTTCATTGATCCGCCATGGTCGAGCGTCGTTTGTTGGATTTCCAGGAATCGAAGAGCTGCCAGACACCTAGCACAATATGCCAGGAAGCGAGCCCAAAAGGAACCGAGGAAGATCCATCAGCAAAATTCATTGATCCGCCATGGCCGGAACCAAGCCCTCAACCCACTGGCCTAAAAGAACTTTGTATGGCATTAATTTATTTATGCCACCACGTGATCCACCATGGGTGAGCAACGGTACTTGGTCCACTAGGAACCGATGAAGCGTAAGGAACTGAGGAGGATCCGATAGGAAGCGAACCCACAAGGAACTGAGGAGGATCCGCCAGAAAGCGCACCCGCAAGGAACAAAGGAGGATCCACCAGGAACCAAAAGCAGATAGCTATGGACGTGAAGTCTGATCTGGTGGCGTTGATTTATATACCAAGGCTGGAACCGAACCCCTAACTGACTGGCCATGTGCGTGAAGTCCGGTCGGGAGGTGTTTGTTGATCCGCCTAGGCTGGGAACCGAGTCCCCAACTGACCAGCCACGGCCGTGAAGTCAGGTCGGGCGGCGTTCGTTGATCCGCCAGGGCCGGAACCAAGCCCCCAACCCAATGGCCTAAATGAACTTTGGATGGCGTTAATTTATTTACGCCACCGC
>JAACNH010001873.1:0-53787 GCA_019447015.1 Hymenochirus boettgeri
AAATACATTCATCCATCTAGTCCAACCTTTATACCCTACCCATAATGTTGGTATAACAGTTACAAAGTAACATAGTATTGGAGGTTGTATAAAGACATTCATCCATCTAGTTCAACCTTTATATCCTACCCATAATGTCTGTATAACAGTTACATAGTAACATAGTATTGGAGGTTGTATAAAAACATTCATCCATCTAGTCCAACCTTTATACACTACCCATAATGTCTGTATAACAGTTACATAGTAACATAGTATTGGAGGTTGAATAAATACATTCATCCATCTAGTCCAACCTTTATACCCTACCCATAATGTCTGTATAACAGTTACAAAGTAACATAGTATTGAAGGTTGTATAAAGACATAGGTCCATCTAGTCCAACCTTTATACCCTACCCATAATGTCGGTATAACAGTTACATAGTAACATAGTATTGAAGGTTGTATAAAGACATACATCCATCTAGTCCAAACCTTTATACACTACCCATAATGTCTGTATAACAGTTACATAGTAACATAGTATTGGAGGTTGTATAAAGACATACGTCCATCTAGCCCAACCTTTATACCCTACCCATAATGCCTGTCTAACAGTTACATAGTAACATAGTATTGGAAGGTGTATAAAGACATATATTTTGCTCATTTTGGAGATGAAGGTAATGGGAAGCTTAGGGAATAGTGACCATGATATAGTGTCATTTAATATAGGTTGCAGAAAACTAAAGTGCACTGGCTTAACAAAAACTTTTAACTTTAGGAAAGCTAATTTTATGCTTTTAAAGGAATCGCTCCTGCTCATAGACTGGGGGGAACTGTTTCTAGGTAAAGATACTGAGCAGATGTGGACCACTTTTAAAGGGATATTAAACTATAACATTTCCAAACGGTACCTTTAGGAAACAAGTGTAAAAAAATTAGGTCCACTCCTGCATGGCTTAATGCTCAGGTAAAAAGGGAAATGGAAAAAAAGAAAAGGGCTTTTAAAATTTTGAAAGCAGAAGGCACAGAACAGGCTTACAGGGACTTCAAAAGTTGTAATAAAGAATGCAAGAAAGCAATTAAACTAGCTAAAATAGAAAATGAAATACGGATTGCCGAACAAAGCAAGTCCAACCCCAAGATGTTTTTTAAGTATATAAATGGTAAAAAAATGAGGACTGAGAATGTGGGACCATTAAATAATGGAGCTGAGGTGGTTGTAGAGGATGCCGAAAAGGCTAATCTGCTAAACCGTTTTTTTACATCGGTTTTTACTGTTGAGAATCCTTACAGTAGGGATTGTAACAATGTGCAGGGAGGAAATGAAGAGTTTTCACATTGGATAACAGAGGATATGGTACGGAATCAATTAGACAAAGTTAATATCAATAAAGCGCCAGGACCAGATGGATTGCATCCTAGGATTTTAAAAGAGCTTAGTTCAGTTCTAGCAAGACCACTGTGTCTCATCTTTTCAGATTCGCTTTTGTCTGGGGATGTGCCGCTGGATTGGAAAAAAGCCAATGTAATACCAATATTCAAAAAAGGTAGTCGTTCACAGCCTGGTAACTATAGACCTGTAAGCCTAACATCAGTGGTAGGGAAGGTGATGGAAACTTTGTTAAGGGATCATATCCTTGACTTTGTCTCCAGAGATCAACTTATTAGTAGTAGTCAGCATGGATTAATGAGAAATAGATCATGCCAGACAAATTTAATTGGTTTTTATGAAGAAGTGAGTAAGAAGTTAGATTCAGGCACAGCTGTGGATGTGGTATATTTGGATTTTGCAAAAGCCTTTGATACTGTGCCACATAGGCGACTAATGTATAAACTGAGGACTGTTGGCCTTGAAGAAAACATTTGTTCATGGATAGAGAACTGGTTATTGGACCGCAAACAGAGAGTGGTGGTTAATGGAGCTACATCTATGTGGGCTAAAGTTCTAAGCGGAGTTCCTCAGGGTTCTGTACTGGGGCCGCTTCTGTTTAATCTGTTTATAAATGACTTAGAAGGGGGCATTGAGAGCAAGGTCTCTGTGTTTGCTGATGACACTAAATTATGCAGAGCTTTGGAAACTTCCAATGATGTGCAAGTGCTGCAAGCAGACCTAGATAGATTATCAAAATGGGCAGCAGAATGGCAGATGAGATTCAATGTTGATAAATGTAAGGTGATGCATTTGGGATTTAATAATCCCTGTGCCACCTACACCATAAATAACTCTGTGTTAGGTGCATCTGAAATGGAAAAAGATTTGGGGGTTCTGGTAGATAACAGACTTAGCTGTAGCAAACAATGCCAGGTAGCAACAGCTAGAGCTAGCAAGATATTGTCTTGTATAAAGAGGGGAATGGAATCAAGAGAGAAAAATATTATTCTCCCTCTTTACAAGGCACTGGTAAGGCCACATTTGGAATATGCGGTGCAGTTTTGGAATCCCATATACAAAAGGGACATCTTGGAAATTGAGGCAGTTCAGAGAAGGGCAACTAAATTAATAAGGGGAATGGAGGGGCTTGAATATGCAGGCAGATTAGACAAGTTAGGGCTGTTTACATTGGAGAAGCGGCGGTTGCGTGGGGACATGATAACCTTATACAAATATATTAATGGCCCATACAGTGAACTCTCTGGTGCATTGTTCACTAATAGGTCATATCAGAGGACTCGTGGACATCCTTTAAGGTTGGAAGAAAAGAAGTTTCATCTTCAAGTTAGGAGAGGTTTCTTTACAGTGAGAACGGTGAAACTGTGGAACTGTCTTCCAGCAGAGGTGGTAATGGCAAGTTCATTGAATAACTTTAAAAAAGGCCTGGATAAGTTTCTAAAACTAAAAAATATTGAGAATTACTGGTATTAATGCATATAGATCTGGTTGATCCAGGGATACTTTCCGATTGCCGTTTGGAGTCAGGAAGGAATTTTTCCCCCCCTTTTTTAGCTGGGTTTTTTTGCCTTCCTCTGGATCAACTGTTAGGTAGGGTTAAAAAAAAAAAAAAAAAAAAAAGGGATAGGTTGGACTTGATGGACGAATGTCTTTATTCAACCTTAATTACTATGTTACTATGTTACATCCATCTTACTCCAAACCTTTATACATACCATAATAATGTCTGTATAACAGTTATATAGTAACATAGTATTGGAGGTTGTATAAAGACACACGTCTATCTAGTCCAACCTTTATACCCTACCCATAATGTCTGTATAACAGTTACATAGTAACATTAGTATTGGAGGTTGAATAAAGACATACATCCATCTAGTCCAAACCTTTATACACTACCCATAATGTCTGTATAACAGTTACATAGTAACACAGTATGGAATTGAATAAAGACATACATCCATCTAGTCCAAACCTTTATACACTACCCATAATGTCTGTATAACAGTTACATAGTAACATAGTATTGGAGGTTGTATAAAGACATACGTCCATCTAGTCCAACCTTTATACCCTACCCATAATGTCTGTATAACAGTTACATAGTAATATAGTATTGGAGGTTGTATAAAGACGTACGTCCATCTAGTCCAACCTTTATACCCTAACCATAATGTCTGTATAATAGTTACATAGTAACATAGTATGGAGGTTGTATAAAGACATACGTCCATCTAGTCCAACCTTTATACCCTACCCATAATGTCTGCATAACAGTTACATAGTAACATAGTATTGGAGGTTGTATAAAGACATACGTCCATCTAGTCCAACCTTTATACCCTACCCATAATGTCTGTATAACAGTTACATAGTAACATAGTAATGGAGGTTGTATAAAGACATACGTCCATCTAGTCCAACCTTTATACCCTAACCATAATGTCTGTATAATAGTTACATAGTAACATAGTATTGGAGGTTGTATAAAGACGTACGTCCATCTAGTCCAACCTTTATACCCTAACCATAATGTCTGTATAATAGTTACATAGTAACATAGTATTGGAGGTTGTATAAGACATACGTCCATCTAGTCCAACCTTTACCCTACCCATAATGTCTGTATAAACAGTTACATAGTAACATAGTATTGGAGGTTGTATAAAGACATACGTCCATCTAGTCCAACCTTTATACCCTACCCATAATGTCTGTATAACAGTTACATAGTAACATAGTAATGGAGGTTGTATAAAGACATACGTCCATCTAGTCAACCTTTTACCCTAACCATAATGTCTGTATAATAGTTACATAGTAACATAGTATTGGAGGTTGTATAAAGACATACGTCCATCTAGTCCAACCTTTATACCCTACCCATAATGTCTGTATAATAGTTACATAGTAACATAGTTGGAGGTGTATAAAGACATACATACATCTAGTCCAACCTTTTTCCCCACCAATGTCTGTATAACTGTTTACATAGTAACATAGTATTGGAGGTTGTATAAAGACACACGTCCATCTAGTCCAACCTTTATACCCTACCCATAATGTCTGATAATAGTTACATAGTAACATAGTATTGGAGGTTGTATAAAGACATACATATCTAGTCCAACCTTTATTCCCCACCCATAATGTCTGTATAACTGTTTACATAGTAACATAGTATTGGAGGTTGTATAAAGACATACGTCCATCTAGTCCAACCTTTATACCCTAACCATAATGTCTGTATAATAGTTACATAGTAACATAGTATTGGAGGTTGTATAAAGACATACGTCCATCTAGTCCAACCTTTATACCCTACCCATAATATCTGTATAATAGTTACATAGTAACATAGTATGGAGGTTGTATAAAGACATACGTCCATCTAGTCTAACCTTTATACCCTACCCATAATGTCTGTATAACAGTTACATAGTAACATAGTATTGGAGGTTGTATAAAGACACACGTCCATCTAGTCCAACCTTTATTCCCCACCCATAATGTCTCTATAACTGTTTACATAGTAACATAGTATTGGAGGTTGTATAAAGACACACGTCCATCTAGTCCAACTATTTACTCATAATCCCTGAGCAACAGAGTTTATACAGCAGGAATGTAAACCAATAGCATTAAGGTGGGAAAATGTACAAGGTCTATCAGTTGAGCTATTGTTAAAGACATTTCAGTTTCAGGTTTTGCTACATTAGAAGGATGTGTAGTTAAAGTCTACGGTGCACAGTAACTCTCTGATCTCTGTCTTTACAGTCACATGAAAAGAAAGTCCCAACATGATGTGATTTTCATTCAAACAGCATTGATTTAACTAAATAATGAAAATGTAACTTTCTAATGATTGGATGTGTCATTGCTGTCTGTGTAAATTGTCCCGTTTCCCCATATCCCTATTACATGTATGGTCCTTCCTTGAACAATAGGTTCTTTAATTAACATCTCCCTACAGCATCTATGCTATTTGGAGCAGGGAAAGGTATTGGCCATTCAGGAATGTTTAGGGTCATTGTCATTTTAGTTAATTACTCCCTGGTACACAGGTATATTAATATACGTTAATAGTTGATAGTATATGCTTGTGAAGGTTCTCATTCATCTAGGTCATGGTATATCTGTTGTATTCAATTAGAAACTGGACTTGAAGTTTAGTGACAAATTAGGTAAAGGTAGGAAAAATCCAAATTTATACTTACGTAAATTTGCTTTCCTTGAATCCCAAAGGCAGCAGTAATACTGAGATGTTAGTCCCGCCCACCCACAGGTAGGACCAGCCCCCAAAGCTTTAAAACACCCCCTATGCATACCTCCTCTAGTGAATATTCCAAAGCAGTAAAGAATGCCAGTAATATGCTCAAAAAGAAAAAGTTTTAATAGGGTAGGGTTTAATATATGCTGCCTTTGGGATTCAAGGAAAGCAAATTTACGTAAGTATAAATTTGGATTTTCCTTATCATCCCAAGGCAGCAGTAATACTGAGATGTCCCAAGCAGTGAGGGAATTAGGGAGGGAACTTTGAGGGTTCTTAATTTGGCAGAACCCTATTAGCAAAAGCCGCTTCCCTTCGTGGAGAATATCCAATCTGTAGTGCCTCAAAAGGTATGATATGAGGCCCAGGTGGCTGCCTTGCAGATTTGCTCTGGAGTGGCGCCCGCATAGGCTGCCCAAGAGGTAGAGACTGCCGGGTTGAGTGGCCTTCACTCGCTCTGAGCTGGATGGAGATTCAGGCTCTGATAGGCTGTGGAGATGGCTAACTTCAACCACCTGGCGATGTAGCTTTCGAGGCAGTTTTACCCTTGTTAGCACCTGCATACAAGACCAGAGGGCGTTTGATTTCCTGAGTCCTTAACCCTGGAAAGGTAATTTAACAAACACCTTTAACATCCACTGGGGTCATAGAATCTCCTTCTGAGTTAACTGTGTCCGGAGGGACGGCTGGCAAAAGATTTCCTGCTCCTTATGGAAATCCGAGGATACTTTAGGATGAAGGCCGGATCTAGTTTTAAATGGATCCCTTCTTCCAGGATACGGAGATATGGTTCTTTACATGATAGCGCTTGAAGTTCACTGATTCTTCTAGCAGAGCATAGGGCTATCAACAAGGCTGTTTTCCAAGTGAGGAATTGGATGGATGTGTTGGTAAGAGGTTCAAAGGGTTGTATGCTTAACCCCTTTAGAACTACTGACAAATCCCATCTTGGAATAAAAGATCTAACCTTTGGTCTTAAGACTAGGGCTGCCTTGAAAAACCTCCTGATAAAAGGGTCTCCTGCAATGTCAGTACTATAGAAGGCTCCCACGCAGCACTTGCACCTTGAGAGTACTAGGGGCTAGTCCTTTATTTAACCCCTCCACCAGGAACTCCAGTATCAAGGGAATTTGGGTAGTCTTCCCAAATCTGCCTTTTCTGGCACCAGGTCTGAAAGGTGTTCCAACCCTTTGATATATTACATTTGTAACAGTCTTACGGCTTTTCATAAGGGTAACTATGACCTCCTCCGAGAACCAAACCTTTGCATTATTTCCCTTTCAGTAGCCATGCTGAAAGCTTTAGGTCTTTGGTATTCGGATGCAAGACTGGTCCTTGCGACAGAAGGTTGTTCTGCAAGGGTAGAGGCCATGGAGGTTTTTACTGACATATTGAAAGGTCTGCAAACCAAGTCCTCCTGGCCCAGGCTGGGGCTATCAAAATCGTAAGGCATTTGTCGTTGCGTATCTTTTTCAACACCCTGGGGATCAACTGGAAGGGGGGGAAAATGATGATAGATGAAAGCCCCAAGTTATGGTCATTGCATCCCTTCCAGCTGCCTGAGGATCTCTTTCGAGTGAAAATAGACTGGCAGTTTGGTTTTACCCTTGATGCCATTAAGTCTATACTGGGTGTACCCCATCTTCGGCAAATTAACTTGAAGGCTTCTTGGTTGAGTGACCATTCGTTGGGGTCTAGAAAATGCCGGCTTAGACAATCTGCCCAAAGGTTTTCGGTACCTCTGACGTAGGTAGCGATAGACTTAGTAAGTGAGACTCTGCCCAGGCCATTATGGATTGAGACAACTGAAGCAGTTTCTGACTTTTTGTTCCCCCTGGTGATTTATATAAGCCGCCGTGGTAGCGTTGTCCGTATGAATCTGAACATTGGTTTCGGATGTTTGCCAGAAAGAGCGGAAGAGCATATAACACGGCCTTCAGTTCTCTGAATTTGAAGAGCATAACCTTTCTCTGGTTGTCCATATCCCTTGTCTGGACTCTCCTAACAATGGGCTCCCCACCCTTGACCACTCGCGTCCGTTGTTACAATCACCGGAGGTTGCCGTACAGTGGCTGCCTACTGCCAGGTGTGTCGGAAGTGTCCACCATGTTAGGGACTGTAGCACGCCTGGGGAACAGACACTGTGGTGTCTAGGGAGTCTGGATTCTTGTCCCAGCTTAACGAAAAACCTTTGCAGGTCTCTCATGTGGGCTCTGGCCACGGAATTCCTTCTATGGAGGAGGTGGAACGACCCAAAATTTCCAAATTCTTCTTAGTGGAACTGTGGGAGAGGTTATCAATGTTCTGACCTTGTAAATAAGTTTTGATATTTTCTCTGCTGGAAGATATACCTTGTTTACAGAAGTGTCGAAACAAAATCCTAGGAATTTTTTCCCCCTGCTGGGGGTGAGGGACGATTTTTCGAAATTGATTATCCAGCCTAGGTTCTGGAGGGTTGCGAGTGTGGTCTGGATATTTTTTTGTTAAGGTTTTTCTGATGCTGCTCGGAGAAGCCAGTCGTCTAAATATGGAATAATCTTTATTCCTAGGTGACGAAGATGTGCTGCAATTACTATCATAATTTTTGTGAAAACTCTTGGTGCACTGGAGAGATGCCGATGGAAGGGCAGTAAACTGAAGATAGCAGATGGGATTGTACCTGTACTGCCACCCTTAAGAACTTCTGATGGCATGGTCTTATAGGGACGTGGAGATATGCATCCTGCAGGTCCAGGGTTGCCAAATAATCCCCTGGTAAGATGGAGTTGATTGCCGATTTGATGGTTTCCATCTTGAAAGTGCTGTTCTTTATATATGTATTTAGATACCTTAGATCTATAATCGTCCGGAACTTCCCTGATGGTTTTGGGATTAAAAATACTGGGGAGTAAACTCCTAATCCCTCTCTCCATTGGGACTGGAACTAAGACCCTTTGTTGTATGAAGAGTTGAATGGCCTGTGCCAGGTTTGCTGTCCTTCCATAGTCCGGGGGAGTGGCGACTTCACAAACGATCTATGTGGACGATGAACAATTCTATGGAGTAGCCATATTTGACGGTCTCTAGGACCCACTGGTCCGTTGTAATCTTTTCCCAGGCCTTGCTGAAGTCTAGTAAACGCCCTCCCCGAAATCTGGCGTCATTGTGACAGGGTCTTTGAAACACCATACGCCCTCTGCCTCTAGGCGGTCTTGGTCGAAAAAAGGTTGCCTCTCCTTTCCCTAGGGAATCTGGCCCCTCTAAATCTGGACTGGTATGAAAAGGGCCGAAAGGGCTTACGAAAAGGTCTTTTATCTTGGGGAGGATGCCAATCTTGTCATCACCTCTTTTGTTCACCAAGGGGTCCAATGCGGAACCAAAGAGTCTGCTACCCTCAACGGGTAACCACATAATTTGTTCTTAGAGGCACAGTCAGCAGCCCACGACTTAACCAATGGCCCTTCTTGCCACCGAAGAAAACACTGCTGACTAGCCGAAAGTCTGATTGAAGATAAGGCAGCATCACATAGGTATCCGCTCCTCTTAACAATATTGGAAGGTCTTTTATCACCTGGTCGGGAGCATCCCCTTTTTTTAGGCTAGCATCTAATTCAGCCAGCCAAAGCCTAAGGGCTTTAGCTACCGAAGCTGTGGCCACTGAGCCTTGATGGCCGCACCTGAAGATAGAAAGGATTTCTTTAATGCTGCTTCAGCCTTCCTATCCATTGGATCTCTCATAGAAGAACTATCCTCGAGGGGGTAGTGTGGTTCTTTTAATTGTCAGAGCCACGGGAGAATCAACCTTGGGAGCAGCGTCCCAATCTTTTGTCTCCTCTGGGCGAAGGGGAAGAAGTTAGAGAACCGTTTAGGCAAAGAGAATTTCCTATCAGGAATTTTCCACTCTTCCTTATAATATCCTTAATGGCCTCATGGATAGGAAGGAAAAACCTGTTTTTTATTGCCCCTGAAAATAAACGGGATACCTTCCTGGGGGCTCCTGCGGATCTTCGCCTCTAGGGTCTCAATTACTATTTGAGAAAAGGCTCTATAACTGCGGCCGGTAAGAAATCCTCTTCCTCTGATATTTCTCCTCTTCAGCTGAGAGAACTGTTCCTGCGGAGGGAGAGGACGGCCCCGGTACTTGTGCTTGAAGTCGTTCTATACCTGCAGTGGCTCATTATCTGAGGGCATCTGAATCTCTATAGAAGCGGATCCCTCCGTTGTCATGTTTTGCCGGCCACTAGTCGGAAGACTCAAATGCACTTTTAAAAAAGGAAAAAATTCTTGCATAGATGGCGTTTTTTCAGGGGCCTCCGGAGCTTTCAACTTCCCCATACATGATCCACATAACTTGTCCTTGTAATCCTTGGGTAGTCTTTCGTCACACCCGGGACAAAAACTTGACTTGGCAGTTGCTTGCGCTTGCCAGATGGAGGTGGAGACCGAATAGGAGCTTCCGAGGCCGACATTCTACCTGCAACACAGAAGAGGGGAGAGAAAAAAAACCCCATCAATTTCCCTCTAACATAAAGACATACCTTTAGAGAGCTAGGAATAGTGACCTGTCACCTCCTAGATTGAACCGAAGGAGAGTGGGAGAGACTCCTACCAGGCACTAATTGGGAGCCGATATCCAGAGCAGCGGGTTCTCTGTAAATAGGAACGCAGTCAGTGTGCCTTTCCAGCCGCCGCTATTTGAATCTCCCGCTGTTCGTCGCGCTTTCCTGCACGTCATCGCGCATACGCGATGACGTCACACACTCCGTTACGCGCTACGTGCGCGCGCTCCTGCCGGTAGCGGCCATGTTAGAGGAGGCAGGCACGGTCATGGGCAAAGCGCGGCTGGAATGCTGTGGGAGTCCTAGCAGGTCTAGCTGCCGGATCTCACCCCCCACAGGTCTCTCCCTGCAACATCTGGCTAACCTCTTGGATTAGCATGGAGGGGGGAAGAAAAAGGGGAAAAAAAAAACTCCAGTGCTCCACGGAACCCACTCCTGTATCTCAGCGCTTCAAGAGCTGTAGGACGAAAAAACCTAGAGGAGGTATGCATAGGGGGTGTTTTAAAGCTTTGGGGGCTGGTCCTACCTGTGGGTGGGCGGGACTAACATCTCAGTATTACTGCTGCCTTGGGATGATAAGGAAAGAGGGAATTGGGCTAGAACACCCATGAGCCTGTACAGAGTTGGATTTTGTCTGGGACCAGGAATAGGAGGAGGAGCTAACAGTTCACAGACACATCAGGAAATCAAGTTAGTTTCCTCTTCAAGCTCCACAGTTGTTTAGGTTTCACAGAATCCTTTTATATTTCCTTCTCCTTAATAGTAATAAAGTAAACCAGACTGAGCATTACCATCAATCTGTAATTAAAATATTGTTTGAACAAAAGGAGTCGCAATTTTAAAACAGACAAACCAGGAGAAAATAAAAATCTAGCTACCAACTTGGCCCCAGTGGAAAGGGTTGGTTCCACCTGTTGTGCAGTTGTAGACAATATATTTCTAGGTCTGTAAAATAAAATATCACCATGTGTCAGCACTGGTTACTTTCTGACCAATCCCATGGGTACACAGAGAGCACAGCACTTTATAATGAGACCGTGTCACCTGGTGTACCTATTAACTCCAGAGTACCAAGCAGCAGCTACGGTTGTATTGACAACTACATCTACGGGATAAGGTCTGCTACGCGTGTTGGAAGCCCTCATGTGTGCGTAGTATTCCCTTTCCAGCCTTTCAACACAAAAAGTCACTGAATTCAGTTAGTGAAGAGAATGGACAGAACAGGAAGTGGCGATATTGTGTAGGAGCCGCTTTGCGATGGTTAATGCATTGTGGGAAGGAGGAAGGTCGCCATGAAAAGAAAAAACATATAAAAATCCACAATACTAACGATCCAACATGACTATCAGGCTATATTGACTGCACACCTTAGGGACCCTCCATATTGTCTAGTGACTGAAGGTTAAAACCGAACGATGCATTACAATAAAATCCAATTTAATAAACTATAATGAAATATCTAAGTATGGAGAGTTACTGTGAGGTGTTACCAGTGCCTTTAAATGACCGACCTACTAGCTTTACCCTTCTGTACATTCGTTATCTCGATTCGCTCTCCCTTACCTCCTCCGCAAGACCACCAATAGAGAGTAGGGTCTATCTCAGCATGATGGGTCCTTTCCAAATACACATGTATCTGTAAGAACTGAGCCAGGGAACAGTATGGAGGCAGACACACTGCCGGCGGCTGGCTGCTAATCTGTAGAAATACAATGGGCTGTAACTTAAAGCTGGTACAGAAGCGCAATTCCCCACGTGACCAGCGATGTTCGCGCGGGTTCCCATAACATGCGAAATCGCACGTCTGTACTTCACCTTTAGAAACAGGGGCACTGGGACCACGGACAGTAAGTCATTTAATTATAGTTTCATTTAAAGGAGCGGAGACCTAACTACATGTTTATGAAAAACCAATATTTTCTAAACTAAAGTTCAGGATTTTCTAATAAGTCTGCAGACAGTTTAACCCAACGTTGGGCAAGACTTTCCGATGAAAGTAAAATCCAGCAGGTAGCTCAATATCTTCCTCCAGGCAATGTAACTGCACTTGGCTTTAAATTGACTTTTTAGAAACTTCCGTACTTGTCCTTTCATTCTGTTATACAGACATTATGGGTAGGGTATAAGGTTGACAGATGGATGTGTAACAGTTACATAGTACATAGTAATGGAGGTTGTATAAAGACATAGCCCCATCTAGTCCAACCTTTATACCCTACATAATGCTGTGTAACAGTTACATAGTAACATAGTATTGAGGTTGTATAAAGACATACTCCATCTAGTCCACCTTTAATACCCATCCCCTAATGTCGGTATAATAGTTACATAGTAACATAGTATTGGAGGTTGTATAAAAGAATACATCCATCTAGTCCACCTTTATACCCTACCCATAATGTCTGTGTAACAGTTACATAGTAACATAGTATTGGAGGTTGTATAAAGACATACACCCATCTAGTCCATCCTTTATACCCTACCCATAATGTCTGTGTAACAGTTACATAGTAACATATTATTGGAGGTTGTATAAAGACATACACCCATCTAGATCCAACCTTTATACCCTACCCATAATGTCTGTGTAACAGTTACATAGTAACATAGTATTGGAGGTTGTATAAAGACATACACCCATCTAGTCCAACCTTTATACCCTACCCATAATATCTGTGTAACAGTTACATAGTTACATAGTTTTGGAGGTTGTATAAAGACATACACCCATCTAGTCCAACCTTTATACCCTACCCATAATGTTCTTGTACAGTTACATAGTAACATAGTATTGGAGGTTTATAAAGACATACACCCATCTAGTCCAACCTTTATACCCTACCCATAATATCTGTGTAACAGTTACATAGTTACATAGTTTTGGAGGTTGTATAAAGACATACATCCATCTAGTACAACCTTTATACCCTACCCATAATGTCTGTATAACAGAAAATAGTATCATAGTATTGTATCCTTTCCAACCTTTATATCCTACCCATAATGTCTGATAACAGAAACATAGTATCATAGATACTGTACATTGGATAGACTGTAAATTGGATAGAAGCAAAAAAAATCATTATTTTTTAGTTGTTGTAATGCTATTTTTCTCCTTGTTACTAAAGTTGGAACACCTGTACTTTTTGATGTTAATATTGGATTTGGAATCCCGTATGACCAACTTATGGAACATAATGTACTGTCCTTTATTCTGCACTGGAATAAATAATGAAGTATTTTTAAACCGTGTGTGTTATGGTAGGTATTGTCTCCATATTACATATTAGGTGGATAATGTTAGTATGTTATGTTTATCTAGAAAACTTCTAGTTGATGTATTATCATAATTAGTGCTGATATCCGCAGACGTCTCTATTATCATAGTCCCATTTATCTCGTTTAAACTTTTCCTGTTTGTGAGATTTAATCTCTTTTTCCAAGTAAAAGATATGCTCAGATATAATAGACATATGATCTTGGTGTATGTTATCGGTCATGGACTCTTTTAATTGTGATTGTATGGTTTGTATACGTTCCGTGACATTTTTATATCTCATACGATCATGCTCTATTATGAGATTAATCAATTTCTTTGAACAATCTGTTAATATGGTTTCCCAAGCCATCTTAAACTCTGTGTTATATCAGGTAAGTTGGCATATTTATTGATTCTTAATATCCGCGAGGTAATGCGGTCAACTTTGTTGTTCTGTTCCAATGTGTTAATGTCCCACCATAAACCTAATTCCTTATTCATTCATTCTCTAATGTCTTATAACACACTTCCTCCTCCACTATATCGATATCTTGAATACATCCACTTAATCTGATATAGAAAACAAATCGTCAGCTTGTCTCTTCCTGACTGCTAGTTGCGCTGATAGCGATTCTTGGCTCCCCTGTACGGATACCCCTTAGGGGCCGTCCATCTCTCTGTATCCTATATTCAGTGAAAAGACAGATACACTAAGATAAAAAGTAACTATGATTGTTAGTAGAGCAATACAATATCCTGTAAAGTATACTGGTCATAAAAAACTTTCTCGGCGGGAGTACTTCTCACACAGTGAGAAAACACAGGTCGGAACCACTAATATAGAAACATAAGTAATTAGTTTACTCCACGTGTGGGAGCTACACCGCAGATGGTCACTATGTCGTAGTAGTGATCCCAAATGAACTCTTCGGCCGGTCCGACCTCTTCCATAATGCGAATATCAAGTAATAGAGTAAGGACACATCCAAGACAAGGACTCCTTTAGACCAGTTCTTCCATTAAAACTTAAAATTTATTGACACATGTTAAATTGACTGATACAAACGGTATACACGAAGGAGAGATACGCCAAGGGAAGGGGGGCGTGGCCGACACGTTTCGCGGTTACTCCGCTTCCTCAGAGACCACGAGGGGAGGCTTCACTGGATTATATACAGGTGAGACCAATAGCTGGACCCATACTATGTAACGATCCAGCGGGAGGATACATAAACACATTCCAACCATAGCTGTAAATGTGTTTGATCAAAACAGATACATATTATGCAATATGATGTATATATAGCAAGCTATATGATTGTAACATAAAAGTAAAAAACAAATAACCAAAATCAAAATAAATGACAGTACATATATGTAAAGCCTAAGAATCAGGGAGAAACTACTGGCAATAAATCCATCACATGGAATAGCGAACTTTCCTTTGTTAGCTCCTTTTCGAAACAAAGTGGTTAAACTAACAAGATTAACAAAACATTGGATGTGTTAGAGGCGGACCCTAAACTTAGGGAATCCTAGGTAAGGTCCCAGATTTTGTTACAAAAAAGCACAGAGTATTGGGTCATAGTTATCTCCATCTCTTTCAGAATCCCCACTAGTGGGGCCACTACCCAGTGGTTGGAACAAAACAGGCTTATAAAATGTGGTTTCTCCAAATGTATGTCATGCCAGTTTATATCTGTATCTACTGAGTTTACTAGTAGTCGACAGGTCATAGATACGATAAATAGATATCTAAATTGTCGACATCTAATAAATATACTTAGTACTGTGCATGTGGTAGCCAGTATGTGGGTAAGACCACAAGGACTGGCAACAGGAGAATTATGAACCTATCAATGCAAACGAAGGTGACTGGCATCGAGAACTCCTCCGCAAAAGGCCTTTTGGATTACCGTTTAAAAAAACTATTACACCTTTGGTCTCAACGAGCTGATTTTGAAACTCATGTTTTGTAGATTGATACATGATACATGATAATCGATATGACTGAGCCTTTAACATTGTTCCGCCATAGTGCTCACATAGATTTAACGTTTAGAAGCACTTGTGTAACCTCGACGCGATTTCTTGTTGGTTTTGAGATCCCATTGCTTTTCAGTACAAATATATGATTGTTTGATTTAGTTTAGCCTTGCATTGTGTTTTGCCATATTGCACGCTATTGGATTTATCTTTAGGAGCACTTATTGCAAGCCACGTCGGTGTTATCCCTATAATAGTACAGTATTATGGCTCTAGGCTACATATATGTACTGTCATTATTTGATTTTGTACTTGTTTTTATACTTTTATGTTACAATTCAGATAGTTGCTATATATACATCATAGTGCATAGATGTACTGTATTTGAACAAACACATTTACAGTGTTATGGTTGGAATGGTTTGTGTATCTCCCGCGGATCGTACTAGTATGGGTCCAGCTATTGGTTAACACCTTATATCATCCAGTGGAACGCCTCCCCCATGGTCTCTGAGGGAAGCGGAAGTAGTAACCGCGAAACGTGTACGGCACGCCCCCTTCCTTGGCATCTCTCCTTCGTGAGCCGTTGGTATCAGTCAATTTGAACATGTGCAATACATTATAGTTTTAATAGAGAAAATGGTCTAAAGGAGTCCTGGTCTTGGATGTCTCCGCTTAATCTTAGTATTGATATTTGCATTAGATCTGATTACATTATATTGTTACATGGCATGGGTTTCTGGTCAGGACAACTTTTTAAATTGTTTTTAAATAGTGGGGATTCCCCTGCCACTGATATATAAATAAAGACATGTCTATATATAACTTTACATGCCTGAGTGCCCCTCGAACACGTTTCGTTGTGTTCAATTGATTGTTTACATATAAGTTTTGTCTAGTTGAAGAGCACCACATACTATATATATAAAGCAGTGCTGCCTCATAGTATATTTTTGTTTTAGCTCAAAACAGCCGCTGTGGGAGATCAGTCTGAAATGGAGAACAGAAGAATAAAAGGAAGAAGAATAGACAAGAACAGGGAATGTGGACACTCCAAGCCAAATGACTATAGGAACATGTAGGGGACGTGATACTCTACATTACTATTAAATCACATGGTTCTGCTGTATGGTTCTGATATAAGAAAAAGTGAGAGCTTCCCCCCCAACACACACCAATGCCTGGCGTGCTGATCATGATTTCCAATCTGCCGCTTTTTCATTCTGACTGTCTAACTGTCTTGTTTTGTAATAACTGCCATTTTCCAATAAGTCTTTGCATCATGTGAATTCCCTCCTACTAAAGTGGTAATATCACAGTGTGGGATCAGTAGACCCAAGGTAATGAAAATTAGATGATGCACAGTGTAGGGATCAGTGACCAAGGATTCAAATTAGTGAGACATCACGGAATGTACAGTTGTGGGTATATAGAAGCTGCTGCACTGATCATTAACTGCTTTGATCGTGCAGGCAGTAGTATGGTGCTCAGCTCTGTATTTTACATTGGAAGAGGGTTAAAGGGAAATAGTTATTTTATTGGAAAATTGCCTGCAGTAGGTGTCTGTACGGGTCTGGTAAGGGGTTGTCTTTTTTTGTGTTGTACAACCATAAACCATTTTTATTGATTATTATAAAACATTTATACTTTACAGTAAAAATGAACTTTTCAGAGCGTCTTCGGGATGCTTGCAAGGAATATTTTCAGAAAAAGGTTTCAAGCTGCCATTTCATGACATTAAACTTATGGTATGTAATAGTGTGAGGTCTAAGAAACGAGATCATTTATTGTTCACTAGACATTAAGACCATTACATGTAACGGCGCTAGAAAGCCAAGAGACGCCCCTTTAGATATACCACATAAGGCAGAGTCCATCCACCCTTGTCCCAGAGGTCCTCCACATCTGCCCCGGTGCTCCCATATCAGGGTGTCCCCCCCTGTCCCAGAGCCCCCTCTGGCCCAAGTCCCCCCGCTAATATCTGTTTATTGCTGGTGGTACTCCAATGGGCGAACCGTGTTGTCTTACTTATCTCCCTTCTCCCCTAGTGGTGAGATCCTCATGGAACTGCACTTGACATCCAGACATGGGACCACTACAATTATGGCCAGTGCCACCACTTACAACGCCACAAAATACCGAGTGATGATATCGCACCGTGCGCGATTCTGTGCTTTGTTTCGCATTTGGCGCTTTCGCATTTACAAAGAAAACGCATGCGATTGCGCGAAAAAGGTTGAACGTAAACATGAACGGTCACGCCATCACAGTCACGTGTTGGTTACATAATAATGATAATATAATGGACTCCATGTTTAATCCGGGTAGCAGTGAATAAGCTTTGATTTCCTGAGCTTTGTCATTTATTATTTTATTTAAGTATTTTAGACGTTTTCCAACCAGAAAATGGTCACCACCTGAAAATCAAGGTGCGGAGGTTAGGATGAAAAAGCTCCACCCAGAAGAGGAGCGGATGTGGATGGGGACCACCAGGGCCCTACCCTACTAAATAAGCCTTATCGCCCAGCCCTGCCTAATCCACAGCTGTTCCATTACACGGGACCACAATTCAGAGTATGCGCGATGTACAAGGATTGGGATCCAGTAATTAAAGGTAAATTTCTCACACTGAATAAAGAATTGGCAACTAATAATGATAATATAATATGACGTCCATGTTAATCGGTTAGCAGTGAATGTGCTTTGATTTCCTGAGTTTGGGTTTTTATTTATTTCTTTTTTTAGTATTTGGAAAACCAAAATGTCTCACACCTGTGAATACAGAGGCTACGGAGAATGAACGTCCTCCAAACTTCCCCAGAAGAGGAGCAGGATGTGGATGGGGAAACCACACCAGCTCCCCCGAACGTCACCCGTAAGGAGCGGATGTGGATGGGGACGACCAGCCTCTCCCCCGAAGTCCTCCAATAGAGGAGCAGGATGTGATGGGGGACCACCAGCTCTCCCCCAAACGTCACCCAGTAGATGCAGCAAGATGTTGGATGGGGAGCACCAGCTCCCCCAAACGTGCACCCAGTAGTAGGGCAGCAAGATGATGGATGGGGGACCACCCAGCTCTCCCCCAAACGTCAACCAGTAGAGCAGCAAGATGTGATGGGGGATGACCACTCTCCCCCAAAGTCATCCAGTAGAAGGGAGCGGAGAGTGGATGGGGACCACCGCTCTCCCCCGAAGTCACCCAGTATAGAGGAGCACAGGTGGATGGGGACGACAGCTTCTCCCCCAAACGTACCTCCAGTAGAGGAGCAGGATGAGGATGAGGACTACACACCCCCCCCCCGACCATTTGTAGTAAAGCATATATGGGCTGGGACTACCAGTGGCCTCCTCATTTCCTCCATAGAGAAGCAGTATGTGGGTCTGGAGTTTCGGCACCCCTACCCCTACTAAATAATCTTTATAGCCCAGACCACGAGGACCGGAAATAGTCCTGCCTAAGCCAACAAACCTGTTACAATAACCTGGGCGCCACATTTCCGAGTATCACGATGTACATGGTGACAGCTCTGAGGATCCAGATCAATTAAAGGTAAATTTTCACACTGAAAAAGATTGGTACCATAAATGCCAGAGAAACCTTCCCTCCCTATTAGCAAAGGTGGCCATACATACACCCGATATTACTTACTGACCCGATTACGCGCGTGTCGTTCGATCCTGCCGGAACGCTCTCCCGCTGTCTCTATGCGACTGCACATGCGCAAAATGAAAGGGATTTGTGATCGCATGTCGGTCGCATACAAGAACGGAGAAAGACTGTTCCGGCAGGATCAAACGAACGACCGTGATAGCTCGGTCGTGTAGAAGTTTAAATCGGGTTCTAGTTTGGGACACCTTAAATAGCTCTTTCTGCCCAAACTTAAATGAATGAATGAGGTTTGAGCTGATATACACAATGAAACTATTTTTGAGGGAAGGTGGGGTGGCCTGTTCCACACAGTGATGGGCTCCTAGAATAATGACCTGTTGCCCCCACATGGTGGATTTTACACATTATGAGCCTTTTTAAGAGAAAAGGCAGCATGGGATTCCCTAACGTCTTTTCCCTAGTTGATTAAAATGGATTTTCCCAGTCCATGTTGTAGATTTAACATGGATCTCTCTTAATTTTCCAGACCCAAAGGTATTCTGACCCTTCAGAAAGAATCGAAAGGCGTCTTTGGCAACAGTTCCATGTAAGTTAATTAATTGGGTATCTCTATAGTTGGGGTTACAGTTTCTCTTACATGCTCTTATTGGGCATCAGACTGAGCATTCTGTCCCATTGGGAGAGGGGTATGTGGGAATCGGTGGTAAAGAGTTTATCTTGTAGTATAGGATTATATATTTATGTTAATCAGTGAGTTTCTTCGGGCTATAAAGCTGAACACGGTTGTATTTATACCAATATGGTTTGTCTTAAATTGAACTCCCAAATATCTTATCTTGCATTACAGGGGACACGATTGGAGAAAGGCGAAGCGGCCATTAAAGTAATGAATTCGTCTCATGGTAACGTACTTCTTATCTTTGATATTAAGACAATTACATGGGTAAAGGTGTATTTTGGACGCTTTGTGTGACCCTGTGTAAGGACCACCAAGTTAAAGTGCATGTCACTAAAATCTATACTTACTTCCCCAAACCCAAGATCATAATACTGTACCTCTCCACAGTACCTGAACTCCATATACCTACTTATCTCAGTCTTCCCTGGTGCCAGCTTCTAATTGGTTGCAGCCGTACATCATGGCTGATGATGGTAATTTAATGCTAATGACAGCTGTACACCAGCGTGTCCTCTGACCTGGAGAGGCTCCTACATCGCTTATTGAGCTTGCAGGAGGCAGGTGAGTACCAGGAGACCAGCGATTGGTGGAGATAAGTTGAGTGTAAGGAGGTAAGTCTATTAGATCTCAGGGTTTGGGGAAAGGTAGAGTATAGAGTTAGTGGACATTGCTTTAAGGAAATCAATATCGGATATTTTATAGCACACAAACCTTTAAAACGACCAATATAAAATTGGTGAAGAACTGTTCTTATCACGGGTTGGGAATGGGACATTGGTTACTGAACTGCAAACTCAACCAGTCTTGGTCAGAGTAGCCACTTGTTACAGTTTATAGTTTTATCGGTATAATAAAATCCCACGAAACCCACGTGCCTCCTCTTGTATTGTGGGGAGCCAAGTAACGGAAAACTTGTTTCTTTTTCTACATAGTTTAGAATCTCGGGATCAGGGAGATAAAGCACATGGAATACCGTTCGGGCCATAGTAAATACCATATCCAGTTCTACGGGGCTTATTATAACAAGAGCACCCTAGCAAGGAGAAGCCGACGAGATCTGGGGTAAGACATGTTTTCTATAACGCATGTTATAACACCGCGCTTATCACAGGGACAATTAGCCATAGCTCAAGATATTCCATGTTTCTTATTCTCCCTTCAACTCTTTCTTTCCAGATTTCCATGGAATGTTGTAATGGTGGATCCCTAAGCAGATCTGATTATGAACATACAGAGCTAAACAGGAGCCTTTACCATTTCCTGGGTTTCCTACCTGTGCCGGGAGATCTTACAGGTAAGACTATTTAACCCTTCACAACCCTGTCCACAAACACCTTATAGAGACACTTTACAGTCACACTCGTTGGCGCCATTTTGAAGCTGCAGTACAGACTTTTCCAATTATAAATATGTCCCCATTACACTGGGAGTTTCTGTCACTGACTTTCTATTCCCTATGAATCTCTGCAGGGTCTGGTATCTTACATGGATAAAGGAATTGCCCACATGTGACCTACATGAGGGAAATTCATGTTCACGGAGGAGGCAATTGTTAAAAAATGGTAAGTGAGGGTAAATATAGATACAGTTTTATTTATTCAATGTCCCAGGCCTTTGTTGATCATTTGTACATGTGTCATTTCAGTCGACTTCGGAATGAGCAAAATGATCATACGGTGCGAGAAAGAAGTTTTATCTATGAGGTAGGTTTTACCTGCTATACAGCGGGGTATTACGTAGCATTTGTTATATGGGGGGGTCACATGTCTTGTGATTCCTTTCATAGGCCCCGCCTCTTAATCACCACTCACTATACCCACCATGCACCAGTCATTTCCTCTGGGACACGTTACATAGGGAATGTATGGGATAGTATAGGCCGGATACCTGTCTGATGCAATAATCTATTTAAATACTGTACTGTTCTACAACTGAAACCCAATAATAAATCAGACACATAACCTTCCCCTAAATACTAACCATTCATTGTTTCACTTTTTTTCAGGAGGACATCCGCCGTATCTGGCGTTTTGTAGATCGATCAGCTACAGACACTTTCCGGTAAGTAAAGCCAGTGAAATGTAAATGTACCTACAGGGCCCAGACTCCATAACCCTCCGCTCTACCAGGCACACCACTGCCCCTTGACCAGAACGTTACCATGGAACAGCGGTTATAACATCTAATAGTGGTACAGTGTCCAGGTGGCAAACAACGGCACCCTTAGTACCTGGATCCCATTCTGGTTATTATCCCAGGTACAGTCTGACATAAAAATTAACCATGTACAGTTAATGGAAATAGTTATAAAGGAGAGTAACACAAAATCCTAGACATACATATACAGACCCTGGAACTGCCACAGTACGTCGGATATAATAACATGTCATATGGATTTTCTATCCTTTTAGCATGAAGGGATAAACTGCACGGATCACAGTAAGAATAATGTAAGTGACCTCTCCCATTACGATTCCTTTTGCCGTATCTTTCCCCAGTCTGTATACACGTGGGGACTTATGCATCCTGATCGGATTGAGCCTATCGTGTCGTAGCGGCTGACATACTAATAAATCCATTCTGATTTACATTTAATCTCCAGGTTAGAGGATTTTGTTAATTGGGCTATCAAGACCATCCCACCGCCAAGCTGAGCTCCTACAGCAACCATCTCATTACCTATCACCATGACTATGAGACATCCCGGAGGAGATCCTCATATAATAAAGACAGGATGGTAAAGCAGATTGAGATTGTGTTGTATTGACAATAGTTTTCCATTAAAGTGACCTCTGTGGGTTTCACCATAGAAAGCATGTTGATTGTATTCACACCAGCTGTGTCTTTAAATTCCCAATGTCCCTCCAATGTTCATGTCTGTAAATTTACCTTCTTCTTGGTTAGAAGACCACGTGTGAGATAGATAGACTACGGACGGAGTCACATCTGGGACCACCCTGTGAGAGAGATGATTAAACTACGGGACAGACGTCACATCTGGGGACCAACGGTTAGAAAGAGAAGAATGAGAGAGAACTCGGTGCCGAACTTCACATCAAGAAAGCTTCGTATGTAACAACTGTTCTGAGGACACTGATACAGGTGGGGATCAGGGTGTGTGTGTAGGGACAGTGCATGTCCATGTGGACCAGTTGCCGTAAGGGAATCCCAAGGTGAGCCAAGAGGCTGCTCTGGAGCCAGAGCCACTAGGGACCCATGTGGTTTGGAGGGATACTTCAAATAAACATGCATTACCTGCATACACCACAACTGCAGGGACAGAATCCTGCAGGGTCCTTACTCTGGGTACATTACATGGGTCGGGGGTTTGTATGTATTTATAATGTTTGTGTGTTGGAATCTTTGTATTGAAACCTAATAAATGTAAAAACTAATGAGTGTCTATAGTCCATCTGAGTGTCTGTAGTTTTTCTAAAGGGGAACTTGGTCTCCATACAGTGCCCCCTATATAAAATACTCCAGGGATCCGCTTCTAACTACAGTCTATCCAAACATACCGCAGCTGCCCACTGATCCTTACCATATATAACAGGTAGGATATGCACCATACATTTAATAGACCGTGTTGAATCGTAAAGTGACAACTACCGTATATACTCGGTATTAAGTCGAGATTTTCAGGCTTTAAAATTAGCCTGAAAACCTATCTCGGCTTTAACTCGGGTCAAGTCTTTTTAGATCCAATGCGCAATTGCGGTAGTAACCAGTAGGTGGCTTAGGCTGCTGACTCACTCAGCACGGTCACTGCTCATCTGGATGCTGGTAAATCTGATGGTCTTCTCAGTTTTGGGGCAAAGGCTGTTAGTTCAATGCAAGTGACAGCTTGAAACTACAACTTTTCAGGTGACACTTTTAAACTATTGAGGTCAGAGTGCCCTTTACACTATGGGGGTCATAGAGTGTGCCATTTACTATATGGGGTGTCAGAGTGTCCCTTACTATATGGGGGGCAGAAGGCCCTTTACATAGATGTGGGGGTCAGGAGAATTGTAAATTATGGTAACGCTTAATTAAAAGTTTATGAACATTGCCACTCCACATATGTTAGAAACTAAAATTCCCAGCCAACCAACGCTGCTGCGAGTGTGTAATATTGGGGTGTTACTGTGTAACTAGAATTTGGCATTACTGTATGGGTATATGCATGGGAATTCTGCGTCCATTCTAAACTTAAGCCACAAAAACAAATACTCAATCAGAAGGCAGTAGTGTGATAATTTCTAATCCTCCCGGCTATACTCGGTCCAATCGATTTTACTATTATTTCAGGTAAAAAACCTCGACTTTATACTCAGATTAGACTTAACTCAATATATAGAAATAGGATTATATAGCACAAGCGCCAATCCTGTTAACCGCAATCAAACACAATTAATTTAGTTAGAAAACCAAGATCTATACAATATATAGATATGGAATTGTTAATATTAGATCAGCTTTGCTCTAACTGGACCCCCTGCACCTGGGGGGAACAATGTTACACCATATAACTAAGGACGTAAGACACATTGTAAACAGTATTCAGCCAATAAAATAATATAATTTATTAAGGCTGCACAATTATTATTAATATATCTACTTTTTATCCCCCTTGTAGACTTTTGTATTCTAATTGTACGTGCGCCGCATCTCCCAAGTGGCACTATTAACAAAAATATACTACATACATACATATAACTGGGAGAGTAACATGGGTTAATAAACAGGTAACGTGACTGGGTGGTAAACTGGGAAATTGACATGGGTTCAATACAGGAAAACGGACGGTGGTGGATATAACTGGGACAGTTAACATGGGTGTAATAACAGGTGAACAAAAGACTGGTGGTATTAACTGGGAAAAGTGACCACGGGTAATAACAGGTAACGTTGATTTGGTGGATTAACTGGGAAATGACACGTGGTTTAATAACAGGTAATATGACTGTGGGATAATCTAACTGGGAAAGTGACATGGGTTAATAACAGGGTAACGTGAATGTGGATATAACCCGAAGGGAGCAAATGAACACGGGTTAATAACAAGTTAATATGAATGGTGGATAGAAATGGGAAAGTGACGGGACAGGGTTAATAAAGGTAACGTGACCTGGTGGATATAACCGGGAAAAGTGACAGGGGTATAATAACAGTAACGTGAATGGTGGAGATATAACGGGGAAGTGACAGGGGTTAATATCAGGTAACGTGAATGGTGGATTATAACTGGGAAGTGACAGGGGGTTAATTAACAGGTACGCAAATGAGGATTATATAACTGGGCAAAGTGACACGGGTTAATAACAGGTAACGTGAATGGTGGATATAACCGGGAAAAGGGACATGGCGTTAATAACAGGTAAGTGACTGGTGGATATAAGTGGGAAAGTGACATGGGTTAATAAACAGTAACGTTGATGGTGGATATAACAGGGAGGGAAAGTGACATGGGTTAATAAAACAGGGAACGTGACTGGTGGATATAACTGGAAAGTGAACAAGGGTTAATAAAGGTAATGTGAATAGTGGGATTCTAACTGGGAAAGTTACATGGGTTTAAAACAGTTAATAGAATGGTGGATATACTGGGGAAAGTGACACGGGGTAATAACAGGTAACGTGAATGGTGGATAAACTGGGAACGGACAGGGGTTAATAACAGGAACTGTGAATGGTGGATATAACTGGGAAAGGACATGGGTTAATAACAGTTAATATGACAATGGTTGTGATTATACTGGGGAAAGTGACGGGGTAATAACAGTTTATTATGAATGGTTTAGATATAACTGGGAAAGTGACAGGGGGGGTTAATAACAGGGAACGTGGAATGGTGGAGACTTGTGAATGAAGGTTCTCATTCATCCATGTCCATGGTTATTGTTGTATTCAATTAGATCAACGGTCTTGAAATGTAGTTCTGAAGAGTTCGTAGTTCATTCGCTAGTCATCCGACAGATGCTTGTATAGCATTCTGAATTGAGAAAGAAAGCCACGGATGAAGCGAAAGTCCTTCAAGAACTACATTTCAAAGTCAAGTTGATCTAATTGAAACAACAGATAGTGCTGTGTTGGATTATAAACTGGGAAAGTGACAGGGGTAATAACAGGTAACGTGACTGGGTGGATATAACGGGAAAGTGGACACGGGTTAATAACAGGGGGTAACGGGAATGTGGATATAACCGGGGAGAAACGAAAGGACATGGGTTAATAAAAGGTAACGTTGACTAGGGGAATAACTGGTTAAGTGACACGGGTTTTTATTTATTTGTTTCTTTAGTTAGTTTAATGTTTTTATGTTTTAGATTTTGTTTTTTTTTTATGGTTTTTTTTTTGGTTTTGTTGTTTTTATTTTGTTTTTTATTTTTTTGTTTTTTGTTTTTGTGTATTTTTTTTTGTTATTATTTTTTTTTAATTGGTTTTTTATATTTTTTTTTGTTTTTTGTTAGTTTTTTTTTTTGTTATTTTTTTTAATAATTAATAACAGTTTATTTGTTATGTAGTATGTTTTTAAGGTTAGTTTTATTTGTTGTTATTTTTTGGTTTGAAATTTTTTTTTTTTTTTTTTGTTAATTTTGTTGTTGTTTTTTTGTTTTAATATTAGTTTTAATTTATTATTTTTTTTGTTATTTATTATTTTAATGTTTTTTGGGGTTTTGTTTTGTTTTTTTTTTTTTTTTTTTTGGTAATTCGTGTTTTTATTGAGTGTTAATAACCGGTAATGTGAATAGTGGATATAACTGGGAAAGTGACATGGGTTAATAACAGTTAATATGAATGGTGGATATAATGGGAAAAGTGACACGGGTTAATAACAGGTAATGTGAATGGTGGATAAAAATGGGAAAGTTGACAGGGGGTTAATAAACAAGGAAAGTGAATGGGTGGATTGGATATAACTGGGAAGTGACATGGGTTAATAACAGTTAATATGAATGGTAGATATAACTGGGAAAGTGACAGGGGGTTAATAAAACAGGTAACGTGAAGGGGATAGAACTGGGGAAAGTGAAAGGGGGGTTAATAACAGGTAACGGAATGGTGGATCTAACTGGGAAAGTGACAGGGGGTTAATAACAGGTAACGGGGAATGGTGGATATAACTGGGGGAAAGTGGAGAAACGTGGAAAGGGGTGGTTCATAACAGGTTAAGGTAACGTGAATGGTGGCAACTACTGGGAAAGTGACAGGGGTTAATAACAGGTTAACAGCGAATGATGGACATAAACTGGGACCCGGAAAGTGACACGGGTAATAAAGGTACCGTGAATTGTGAATACAAACTGGAAAAGTGACAGGGGTTCGGGGGTTAATAACAGGCAACGTGAATTGTGGATATAACTGGGGGGGGGAAGTGACACGGTTAAATAACAGGGAACGTGAAGGGTGGATTATAATGGGAAAGGGACGGTGTAATAAAAGGTAACGTGATTGGCTGGATATAACTGGGGAAAAGTAACAGGGGTTAATAACAGGGAAACGTGAATGGTGGATAAACGGGACACGGGTTAATAACAGGTAACGTGATTGTGGATTTTTTAAACGGTTTAAGGAACACGGTTAAATAACAGGTAACGTGATTGGGGGTGGGATAAAACTGGTAAGTAAAAGTGAAATGGGTCTATAACAGGTAACGCCTGAAAAGGTGGCTATCACCGGTAACGTGACGGCAGGGTTAATCATAGGTCACGTGAATGGAGATCTACCACCGGGACCATGTGTACCCAGCCAACAGTTACATAGTAACATAGTATTGGACATACGTCCATCTAGTCCAACCTTTATACCCTCCCCATAATGTCTGTATAATAGTTACATAGTAACATAGTATTGGAGGTTGTATAAAGACATACGTCCATCTAGTCCAACCTTTATACCCTACCCATAATATCTGTATAACAGTTACATAGTGACATAGTATTGGAGGTTGTATAAAGACATACGTCCATCTAGTCCAACCTTTATACCCTACCCATAATGTCTGTATAACTCTATACTGGGTGTACCCCATCTTCGGCAAATCAACTTGAAGGCTTCCTGGTTGAGTGACCATTCGTTGGGGTCTAGAAAATGCCGGCTTAGACAATCTGCCCAAAGGTTTTCGGTACCTCTGACGTAGGTAGCAGATAGACTTAGTAAGTGAGACTCTGCCCAGGCCATTATGGATTGAGACAACTGAAGCAGTTTCTGACTTTTTGTTCCCCCCTGGTGATTTATATAAGCCGCCGTGGTAGCGTTGTCCGTATGAATCTGAACATTCTGGTTTCGGATGTTTGCCAGAAAGAGCGGAAGAGCATAGAACACGGCCTTCAGTTCTCTGAAATTTGAAGAGCATAACCTTTCTCTCACAGTTGTTTAGGTTTCACAGAATCCTTTTATATTTCCTTCTCCTTAATAGTAATAAAGTAAACAGACTGAGAATAGTTACATAGTAACATAGTATTGGAGGTTGTATAAAGACATACATCCATCTAGTCCAACCTTTATACCCTACCCATAATGTCTGTGTAACAGTTACATAGTAACATAGTATTGGAGGTTGTATAAAGACATACACCCATCTAGTCCATTGGAGGTTGTATAAAGACATACGTCCATCTAGTCCAACCTTTATACCCTACCCATAATGTCTGTATAACAGTTACATAGTAACATAGTATTGGAGGTTGTATAAAGACATACAACAGTTACATAGTAACATAGTATTGGAGGTTGTATAAAGACATACACCCATCTAGTCCAACCTTTATACCCTACCCATAATATCTGTGTAACAGTTACATAGTTACATAGTTTTGGAGGTTGTATAAAGACATACATCCATCTAGTACAACCTTTATACAAGAGCACCACATATATATATATAAAGCAGTGCCCTGCCTCATAGTATATTTTTTGTTTTAGCTCAAAAACCGTGTGAGGAGATACAGTCTAAAATGGCAGAAGAATAAAACGGAAGAAGAAATAGAAAGAACAGGAATGTGACACTTACAATACCTGGCGCCACAGTTCCGAGTATCACGATGTACATGGTTTGAGGATCCAGATACATTAAAGGTAAATTTCTCACACTGAATAAAAGATTGGTACCATAAATGACCAGAGAAACCTTCCCTCCCTATAGTCTAAAGGTGGCCATACATACACCCGATATTACTTACCTGACCGATTACGCGTCGTTCGTTCGATCCTGCCGGAACCGCCTCTCCCGTTCTTCTATGCGACTGACATGCGCAAAATGAAAGGGATTTGTGATCGCATGTCGGTCGCATACAAGAACGGGAGAGACTGTTCCGGCAGGATCAAACGAACGACGCGTGATAGTTCGGCCGGGTAAGTAATATCGGGTATATGTTTGGCCACCTTAATAGCTCTTTCTGCCCAAACTTAAATGAATGAAATGCGGATATTTTATTAGCACACAAACCTTTAAAACGACCAATATAAAATTGGTGAAGAACTGTTCTTATCACAGGGTTGGGAACTGGGACCTGGTTAATCTCGTGATCAGGGAGATAAAGCACATGGAATACCTTTCGGGCCATAGAAATACCATCCAGTTCTACGGGGCTTATTATAAAAGACATCCAGTTCTACGGGGCTTATTATAAAAGAGCACCCTATCAAGGAGAAGCCGACGAGATCTGGGTAAGACATTGTTTCTATAACCATAGGGAATGTATGGGATAGTATAGGCCGGATACCTGTTCTGAATGCAAATATCTATTTAAATACTGTACATTTGTCTATACAACTGAAACCCATGAAACCCAATAAATAATCAGACACATCAACCTTCCCCTAATACTAACCATTCATTGGTTTCACTTTTTTTCAGCAACCTTCCCCTAATACTAACCATTCATTGGTTTCACTTTTTTTCAGGAGGACATCCGCCGTATCTGGCGTTTTGTAGATCGATCAGCTACAGACAGTTCCGGTAAGTTAAAGCCAGTGAAATAAGTGAAATAGTAACGTACCTACAGGGCCCAGACTCCCATAACCCTCCGCTCTACCAGGCACACCACTGCCCCTTGTACCAGGAACTGTACCATGGAACAGCTGGTTATAATGATTGGCCGATCGTGTCAGTAGCGTCTGACATCATAATAAATCCCATTCTGATTTACATTTAACTCTCCAGGTTAGAGGATTTTGTTAATTGCGGCTATCAAGACCATCCCACCGCCAAGCAGCTCCTACAGCACCCATTCATTACCTATCACCATGTATCCTACCATATATAAACAGGTAGGATAATGCACCATACATTTAATAGACCGTGTGAATCGTAAAGTGACAACTACCGTATATACTCGGATATAAGTCGAGATTTTCAGGCTTTAAAATTAGCCTGTAAACCTATCCTCGGCTTATACTCGGGTCAAGTCTTATTTTAGATCCAAATGCTGCAATTGCGGATAGTAACCAGTAGGTGGCTTAGGCTGCTGGACTCACTCAGCACGGTCACTGCTTATCTGGATGCTGTAAATCTGATGGGTCTTCTCAGTTTGGGGCAAAATGGCTGTTAGTTCAATGCAAGTGACAGCTTGAAACTACAACTTTCAGGTGACACTTTTAACTATTGAGGTCAGAGTGCCCTTTACTATATGGGGGTCAGAGTGCCCTTTACTATATGGGTGTCAGAGTGCCCTTTACTATATGGGGGTCAGAGTGCCCTTTACTATATGGGGGTCAGGAGAATTGTAAATTATGGTAAGCTTAATTAAAAGTTTATTGAACATTGCCACTCCACATGTTTAGAAACTAAAATTCCCAGCAACCAAAGCATGCTGAGAGTTGTAGAGTGGGGTGTTACTGGTACTAGATTTGGCTATTACTGTATGGGATTAATGCATGGGAATTCTGCTGTCCATTTAAACTTAAGCCACAAAACAATACTAAATCAGAAGGCAGTAGTGGTGATAATTTCTACCCTCGGCTTATACTCGAGTCAATCCGTTTTTACTTATTTTTCAGGTAAAAAAACCTCGACTTATACTCAGATAGACTTATACTCAAGTATATAGAAAATATGGATATAGCACAAGCGCCCAGATACTGTAACCGCAGATCAAACACAATTATTTTATTAGAAAACACAAGAATCTAATACAAATATATATATATGGAATTGTTAATATTAGATCAGCTTTGCTCTACTGACACCCTGCACCTGGGGGGGAAACACACCATATAAATAAGGACCCAAGAAAAACATTAAAACAGTATTCAGCAATTTTAAAATAATATATTTATTTAATGCTGCACATTATTTATTTATGTATCTATTATTATCCACCTTGTATGAATTTTTGTATTCTATATTGTTTACAGTGCTGCATCCCCAAGGGCACTATATAAAAAAACATATAGCTACTACTACATTATAACGGGAAAGTAAAACTAGAGTAACATGGGTTAAAAAAGGGTAACGTGACTGGTGGATATAACGGAAATTGACATTGGGTTAATAACAGGTAAAGTCATTGGTGGATATAACCTGGAAAGTGACATGGGTTAATAACAGGTAACGAAACTGGTGGATATAACTGGGAAAGTGACAGTGGTTAATAACAGGTGGAACGTGATTGGTGGATATAACTGGGAGAAAGTGACACGGGGGTGTACATTCACGTTACCTGTTATTAACCCCCGTCACTTTCCAGTTATATTCCACCATTCATATTAACTGTTATTAATCCCTGTCAAGTTACCGTATAGCAACCATTCACGTTACGTTATTAACCTGTCACTTTCAGGGTATATAACCATTACGTTACCTGTTATTATCCCATGTCACTGTACCAGTTTATCCCCCCATCACGTTACATCACAACATGTCCACTTTCCCAGGTCTATCAACGATTCACATTACGTTATTAACCGTAACTGTCCCAGTAGATCACACCAGCACGTTACCTAGATTAACCAGTGTCACTTTCCGGTATATCCACCATTCACGGTACCTGTTATTAAAATGCACTTTCCCAGTTATATCCCACCATCCGTTACCTGTTATTAACCCATGTCACTTTTCCGGTTATATCCACCCATTCACGTAACATGTTAGTAACCCATGCACTTTCAGTTATATCCACCAGTCACGTTACTGTTATTAACCCATGTCCTTCCGGTATATCCACCATTCACGTTACCTGTTATGAAACCCTGTCACCCCCCCCCCTTTCCCAGTTATATCCAACAGTCAAGTTCCATATTAACCCATGTTCACTTTCCCGGTTATATCCACCATTCACGTTACCTGTTATTAACCCATGTCACTTCCCAGTTATATCAACAGTCACGTTTTACCTGTTATTAACCAATGTCACTTTCCGTTATATCCACCATTCACGTTATTTTTTTCCTGTTATTAACGGTGTCACTTTCCCAGTTATATCAAATCATTAGCGTTACCTGTTATTAACCCCAGTCACTTTCCCAGCTATATCCACCATTTAAAGTTACCTGTTATTCACATTACCAGTTATTCCACCATCACGTTACCTGTTATTAAACCCGTGTCACTTTACAGTATATCCACCATTCACGTTACCTGTTTATTAACATACCAGTTATATCCACCCATCATGTTTACCTGTTATTAAACCCTGTAATTTCCCAGTTATATCCACCTTAAACGTTCCCTGTTATTAACCCGTATGTCACTTTCCCAGTTATATCCACAATTCACGTTGCATAGTTATAACCCCTGTACACTTTTCCAGTTGTATCCAAATTCACGTTTGACCTGTTATACATGTTGTAACTTTCCCAGTTATATCCATCATTCGGTTACTGTTATTAACCCATGTCACTTCCCAGTGAGATCAACATTCAAGTTACATGTATAACCTGTGTCACTTTCCCATTATATCCACCTTCACGTTACTGTTATTAAAATGTGGCCACTTTCCAGTTATATCAATACATCGAGTTCACTGTTATTATTAACCCTGTGCTTTCCCAGTATATCCAACCATTGCGTTAAACTGTTATTAACCCCTGTCACTTTCCCGGTTATATCACCGGTTATATCCAACGTGAATGGTGGATATAACTGGGAAAGGACAGGGGGTTAATAACAGGTAAACATGACTGGGGATTATAACGGGCACGGGTTAATAACAGGTAACGTGATTGGTGGATATAACTGGTTTTTAATAAAGTGACAACCGGTTAATAACAGGGAACTGATTGTGGAGTATATAACTGGTAATGTGAATAAAACGGTAACGTGAAAGGGGATATAACTGGGGAAAGTGACAGGGTTATAACAGGTAATGTGAAATAGTGGATGCATAAACTGGGGGAACGTGACAGGGGTTAATTTAACCGTAATATGAATGTGTGATATAACTGGGAAAGTGACAGGGGTTAATAACAGGGGGGTACGGACTGGTGGATATAACTGGGAACGTGACGGGTTAATATCAGAACGTGAAAGGGTGGATATAAACTGGGGAAGAAAGTGACAGGGGTAATAACAGGTTACAAGTAACTATGGATGATAAACTGGGAAGTGGGACAGTTAATAAAAGAGTAACGTGACTGGTGGATATAACGGGAAAGCGACAGGGAGTTATAAAAACACGTTGGACTAGTGGATATAATGGGAAAAGTGGACAGGACGTAAATAACAGGTAACAGCGAAATGGTGGGATATTAACTGGGAAAGGAAGGGGTAATAACAATTAACGTGACTGGTGGATACTAACTGGGAAAGTGGACCACGGCGTTCATACCACAGGTACTTGAATGGTGGAATAACCCCAACCTGGGGAGGGGAAAGTGACAGGGTTAATAACAGGTTGGTCACGTGAATGGGGGCTATAACAGGGAAGTTGGACAGGAGTAATAACAGTTAAAAAATGATGAGTGGATATAACTGGGAAAGTGAAAGGGGGCGTAAACAGGTTAACGTGACTGGTGGGATATAACGGGGAAGTGACACGGGGTTAAATAACAGGGGTAACGTGATGAAGGTGGATTATAAATGGGCAATGGACAGGGGTTAATAACAGGTTAACGTGGAATGTGGGAATATAAAATGGGGAAAGTGACAGGGGTTTAATAACAGGTAACGGGACTGGTAGATATAACTGGTTAAGGACATGGGTTTAATAACAGTTACTATTGAATGGTGGATATAACTGGGAAAGTGACATGGGTTAATAAACAGGTAATGTGACATGGTGGATATAAGGGAAAAAGTGACACAGGTTAATATAGGTAACGTGAATGGTGGATATTAACTGGGGAAGAGGAAAGTGATGACACGGGGGGTAATAACAGTAACGTGAATGGTGGATTAACTGGGAAAAGTGACAGGGGGGTGTTAATAACAGGTTAACGTGAATGGTGGATCTAAGAGCTGGGGAAAGTCACAGGGGTAAGAACAGGGGTAACGTGAATGATGGATTATACCTGGAAAAAGTGACCACCGGGTTAATAACAGGTAACGTGAATGGTGGATATAACTGGGAAAAATGACAGGGGTTAATAACAGGTAACTTGACTAGTGGATATAACTGGGACAAGTGACAGGGGTTAAATAACAGTAACGTGAATGGTGGATAAACTGGGAAAGTGGACGGGGTAATAACAGGTAACGTTGATTTCGGGATATAACTGGAAAAAGTGAAAGGGTTAAAACAGGGGTAACTTGAATGGTGGATGATAAACTGGGGAAGTGAACAGGGGTTAATAACAATTAACGTTGACTAGCTGGATTATAAACTGGGGGAAAGTGACAGGGTTAAAACAGGTAAACGTGGACTGGTGGATTAACTTGGGAAAGTGACACGGGTGTGTAAAATAACAATTAACGTGTGGACTAGTGGATATAACCGGGAAAGTTGACAGGTTGTTAAAACAGGGGTAACGTAATTGGTGATATATAACTGGAGGAAAGGACATGGGTTAATAACACGGTACGTGAATTGTGGTTTATAACTGGGACCAGTGACAGGGGTTAATAAAACACGGTAAGCGTAACTGTGCTGATTGTGAATAACTGGGAAAGTAGTAAACACGGGTAATTAACAGGGGGTAAAGTGAATAATTGTGAATACCTGGGAAGGAAGTGAGGGTTAATAACAGGGAACGGAATGAATGGTGGATTATTTATACCGGCGAAAGGGAGGGGAAGGAAGGAAGTGGACATGGGTTAAAACGGTGAAACGTGAAAATGTCGGATATAACTGGGAAGAGGAAAAGTGACAGGTCCGGGGGTTAATAATCAGGTAACGTGAATTTGGATTATAGCTGGGAAAAGTGACAGGGGTGGTAATAAAAGGTAACGTGATTCGGTGGAATATATGGGAAAGTGACACAGTTAATAACAGAAAGTGAACGTGGATATAACTGGGACAAGGGACATGGGTAATAACAGGTACGGACTGGTGGATTTAAACTGGGAAAGTGCCAGGGGTGAGGTTAAAAAATAACAATTAACGTACCTAGTGGATATAAAATGGAAAGTGAAAGGGGTTTATTAATAAAAGGTAATGTGGGACTGTGGACTAATGGGAAATGACACGGAGTTGGTTACCACAATTAACCGGACCTAGTGGATATACTGGAAGAAGTGACAGGGGTGTTATAACAGGTAACGGATTGTGGTATAATGGGAAAAGTGACCACGGGGTTAATAAAACAGGTAACGTGAATGGTGGATATAACTGGGAGAGTGACAGGGGTTAATAACAATTAACGTGACTAGTGGGATTAACTGGGAAAGTGACATTTGGGTTAGGTTAATAAACAGGTAACGTGTGATTGGTGGATATAACTGGGAAAAGTGACAGGTAAATAAAGGTAACGTTGAATTGTGGATATAACTGGGAAAAGTGTGACGGGTTTTAATAAACAGGTTTCAACGTGACTTGGTGGATTTAACTGGGAAAGTGACTGGGTTAATAACAGGTAACGTGACTGGTGAATATAACTGGGAAAGTGACACGGGTTAATAAAAAGGTACGTGACTGGTGGATATAACTGGAGGGAAAGTGGACAGGGTTAAATAACAGGTACGTGAATGGTCTGGATATTACTTAAGGAAATTGATGAAGGGGGGTTAGATAAAATGGTTAACGTGACTGGTGGATATTAAATGGGTTATGAAATTTGAGAGGGTGTTAATAGTAGCTAGGTACGTGAATGGGGTGGGATGTATATACCGGGAAAGTTGGACATGTGGTTTAGTTTTGTATGGATAGACATGTGCAGGTACGTTGAAAATGGTGGAGTTAACTTTGGAAATGTGAAAAGGTTGACAGGGTGTTAAATAGTTTACGGTATGTAGTTAACTAGTTGGTATGTTTTTGGGAACCGGGAATGGTGAAAAGTGTACACGGTGGTGGAATAAAGGTAGAGCGGGACTTTATTGTTTGTGGTTGGTGTGGTATATAATGGCGTTGGGTAATAAACAGGTTAATGTGTTGATCTTGTTTGGAGTGTATATACCGGGAATGTTAGTGTGACAGGGTGTTTACTATACATGGTAACTGTTGATGGGATGGTGGTGGAGTTAAATAACTGGGAAAGGACACGTGGGTTTATATCAGGTAACTTGAATTGGTGGATATACATGGTGTGAAATATTTGAATAGGGACAGGTGGTTATATAGATATTGGTTAGACTGTGAATGGTGGTAGTATAAACTGGGAAAGCTGAGGTTAATAAAGGGTAACGTTAAAATGGTGGATGTTTGTTATGGTATATATACTGGGAAAGTGACATCGGGTGTGATTGTTTTGGAATTTGGTCTTTTTGTCGTTGTGGATAACAAACTATTAACGTTGACGTTTAGTGGATTGTATAATGCTTGTGTGAAGAGTGTACACGGGTGGTTTATTAATAACAGGTGGTAACGTGATTGGTGGACTATAAACTGGAAAAGTGTGTTTGATGATGGGTTAAGTAACAGGGTAACGGGACTAGTGTGGGTTATATATACCGGGGAGGAAGGATGGAGATTAGGTTGACAGTTACGTGGGTTAATAATGACTTGTGGTAATGATTGTACTTTGGTGGAAATAACTGGAAAGTGTGACTCATGGGGGTAAATAACATGGGGTAAACGTGTACTGGTTAGATATATAAACTGGGTATAGTTAGTGGACTAGGGGGTATAAAAGTTTAATTATGAATGGGGATATAAAATGGGGAAAGTGGACATGGTTTAATATGTGGCATGGTAATGTGAGGGTGTGGTGGGATATATGATGGGAATGTAAAGTGACATTGGGTTAATACAGTTAATGTGAAGTGGTGGTATATTTGAAACTTGGGAGGTAAAGAAAGTGGACAGGGTTTGAATAACCAGTTTAATTTTGAATGGTTGGTGATATATAGTCTGTGGGAAAGTGACTAGGGGTTAATGTAACATATGGTAACGTGTACTGTGGTGGGATATATACCGGGAGTGTAGAAAGTTGTGACGGTGTTAATTGTATCATGTTGTGTTGTGTTTGTGTTGTTGTGTGTTGTGGGTGTGAACGTGATTCTGGTGGGATATAAAGAGTGGGAATATGTGACAGGGGTTAAGTAATACCAGGTTTTATACGTGAATGTGGATGTGTATAAGTCTGGGGAAATAGTGAAGGTGGCGTTATGTACAACTAGTTAACGTGACTGTTTGGATTATACCGGGAATAGTGACGTATGTGGGGTTGAAACTATAACAGGTAACGTGACTGTGGTGATATTAGTAACCGGGAAATGTGAATGGGGGTAATATGTCAGGGACGTAGCGCTGTATCTGGGAGTCTGTAACTGGGAAGATGTGGACTGGGTTAATACAGGTAACGTGAGTCTTGCGTTGGATTATAACTGGGGAAAAGTGTTGAGCTGGGTTTGAATAACTGAATTAACGTGAATAGGGATTATAACTGGGGAAAGTGAAAAGGGGTAAGAACAGGTAACGTGACTGGGGATATATACTGGGAAAGTGAAGCACGGGTTAAGATTGGAATAGGTAATGGGAATGGTGTGGTGTTGTTTATATTACTGGGTGTGAAAGTGACACGGTTGTTTAGTGTGTATTAAAATTTGGTAAGAGAGTATGGTGGATTAGAGACCGGGGATGAAGTGAATGGGTAATGACAGGTACGCGGAATGGTGGATATTATACTGGGGAAAGTGACAGGGTAGTTAATAAGCAGTTTAACTATGGTGAATGGTGTGGATATAACCAGGGGAAGTGCCACGGGTTAATAACAGGTAAGGTAACGTGTGAAATTGGTGGATATAACTGGGAAAGTGACAGGTGTTAATAACAATTAACGTGACTAGAGGATATTACCGGGAAAGTGACAGGGGTTAAAACAGGTAACGTGATTGGTGGATTATAACTGGGAAAGTGACATGGGTCAATAAAGGGTAACGTGAATTGTGGATATAACTGGGAAAGTGTACGGGTTAATTAACAGGTAACGTGGACTGGTGGGAGTATAATGGGAAAGTGGACATGGGTTAATAACAGGTAACGTTGGACTGGTGTGTGCATATAATCGGGAAAGTGACACGGTGTTAATAACAGGTAACGTGACTGGTGGGATTATATGGGAAGGAGGACAGGGCCATGGGTTAATAACAGGTACGTGAATGGTGGATATAAACCGGGAAGTGACACGCGGTTAATAAACCAGTCATATGGAATAGGGATAAACTGGGAAAATGACACGGGTTAATAACATCTAACGTGACTTTGGATATAACCTGGGAAAGTGGCACGGGTAATAACAGGGTAACGTTGAATGGTGGATATAATAAGAAAGGACAGGGGGTTATAAAATGGTTGGTTAAGTGACTGGTGGATAGTAATGGGAAAGTTGAACATGGGTAATAACAGGTAACGTGAATGGTGGATATAACCGGGAAAGTGACAGGGGTTAATAACAGGGAACGTGAAATGGTGGATATAACTTTGAAAATGACAGGGGTTAATAACAGGTAACTTGACTAGTGGAGTGGATATAAACCGGGAAAAGTGACATGGGTTAAATTAACAGGGTAACGTGACTGGTGGATATAACCGGTTAATAACAGGTAATGTGACTAGTGGATTATAACCGGGAAGGAAAGTGACCACGGCGTTAATACACAGGTAACGTGAATGGGGATATAACGGGGGGAAAGTGAAGTCACAGGTGTGGTATATAACAGGTATTTGAAGTGTGGAATATAACTGGGAATAGGTGACATGGGGGTTAATGAAACAGGTACGTTTTGAATGGTGGAATCGACTGGGGAAAGTTGAGTGGTGTTACTTAACAGGTTAGACGCGTATTAAATGGTGATATAACTGCGGAACAGTGTCCATCGGGTATGTTTGTTGTATAACAAACGGAATTTAACGGTGACAGTGGATTATACCGTTAAATGGGGTTACACGGTTGTTTCATTAACATGTGTGTTGGTAACGTGATTGGTGGTATTAGCTGGGACAGTGAGTAGATTGGTGGTTTATAAAGCAGGTGTAACGTGATAGTGTGGTAGATCAACCGGGGTAAAGTGGCACGGGTGGTAATAGACATGGTATCATGATCGTTTGGTGGAAATAACGGGAAAGCGTGGACATGTGTTCAGTTTAGTATCATGGGTTAACGTACTGGTAGATATAAATGGGTAAAGTGACATGGGTTAAGAACAGTAATATGAATGTGGTGGATATAATGGGGAAGTGACAGGTGGTTTTAATTAACAGGGTGAATGTTGAATGTGTGGAGATAAATGGGACATGTGACATTGGTTAATAACAGTAATAGGAATGGTGGATATAATCTGGGAAAGTGACAGGGGTTACGGAACGTAGGTAAATATGAATGGTGGAGTATGTTAACTGTGGAATAGAGTGGAGCAGGGGTTAATAGAGAGCAGGTTTTTAACGTGGGACGGGTGGATATAATCCGGGAATGGTATGTGCCGGGTGTTATAGCAGGTAACTGGTGACTGGGGGATATTTAACTGGGAAGTATGGTGAAAGGTGGTTGAAATACAGGGTAACTGGTGTGACTGTTTGGTAGTTTTAATCTGGGATAAGTTGATCAGGTGTGTTAAGTTTAACAGGTGTAACGTGACTGTTGGATTATAAACCGTGGAAAGTGATCAGGTGGTTAAATGTCAGTGTACGTGAGGGGGGAGATAACCGGGTTGTGGTGAAAGTGACTAGGGTTGGTATATTCAGGTAACGTGAGCTGGTGGATATAAATGGGGTAGGAGTGGACAAGGGGTTTAATATGCACTGGTAAGGTCGGGACATTGGGTGGATTGTATAACGGGGAATTGTTTTATGGAGCAGGGGTGTATGTAGAACATTTATTTTTGGTTGTGTGTTTGTTGTTTGTTGTGTTTGTGTTGTTGTTGTTTGTTTTGTGTTTGTTTGTGTTTGTTGTGTTTGTTTGTTTGGTGGGTCATGTATCTAGTGGATAAAATAGACTTGGGAAGTTGACAGGGAGGTTAATAGACCATGGGTAACCGTGAATTGTGGATATAACTGGGTGAAGTTGATCAGGGTGTTTAATTAAATCAATTAGAGTGTGTACTAGTGGATTATAAAAGTGGGAATAGGAAAGGCGGTGGTTTTGTGCGGTTAATATGACTAGGTAACGGAGAGTGGGTATAACTGGGACGAGTGACACGGGGTATATAAGATTAGGATGTACGTGAGAGTGGTGGATTTATAGCGGGGAAAGGTTACCTACGGGTTTAATAACAGGTAGTTGAATGTGATATATATCCCGGAAAGTGACATGGGTGTAATGTGACATGGGGTAACGGTGGACTTGGTTGGGATTTATAACGGGAAAAGTGACATTGGGTGTTAAGTTAACTAGTTAACATGAATGGGGGAATAACCAGGAAAGGACAGGGTTAATAAACAGTTAACGTGAATGGTGGGATATTAACTGGGGGAGTGTGTACAAGGGTCGTTAATTGTTATTAACATATTAGCGTGACTAGTGGATTAATGGGAACGTGACATGGGTATAACAGGTAACCTGCTTGGTGGATAGTATAGACTGGGGAAAGTGCAAGTGGTTTGTTTAATAACAGTAAACCGTGTTGGGTAATTGTGGATATAACTGGGAAGGATGGGGTATATTAACATGGTAACGTGATGTGTTTAGTGTTGGATTGGATAACTTGGGAAAGTCGTTGACTATGTGGTTAATAAAGTCTATGGGTAGGATGTGTTTGAAGTGGTTGTGATATTAACCGGGAAAGGGACACGGGTTATATATAGACTAGTTAATAGTGAATAGTGTGATATGAACTGGGGGAAAAATGACCCCGTGGTTGTTTAAAAAAGAGGTAACGTTTGACTTCCCCCCTGTCGGTATACATGGGAATGAGTTGGTCGAACGGGTTTAATCGAGACAGGTGTGGGTGATATCAGTTGTATATGGTGGATTATAACTTGAAGAATAGGACGGGGTTAATAAAAGGTAACTGGTGATATGGGTGGATTATAAAGGGAAAGTGATTCAGGGCGGGGTTTAATAAGTGGTAAGTTTCGTGAATGGTGGATTTAAAAGGAAAGTGACATGGGGTTAATAACAGCGTAAGTGAAGGGTGGGAGTAAACTTGTGATGCAATGTGGACAGGGGTTAATAACAGGAAGACTTGATACTAGTGGACATAAACCGGGAAAGTGAAAGGGGTTAAAAACAGGTAACGTGACTGGTGGATATAACGGTTAAATAACATGGTGTGGTAATGGGTAATGTGACTTGAGTGTGATTACCGGTTGTAAGATGTTGACACGGTGTTTTATATAAACATGGTGTTTACGTGAATGGTGGATATAAACTGGGAATAGTGACAGATGTTAGAACAGGTAACGGTGAATGGGGGATATAACTGGGAAAGTGATGGGTAATAAAGGTAACGTAAATGGTGGATATATCCACTGGGAAAGTGCAAGGTGGTGGATAAAAACAGATGAACGTGACGTAGTGGATATAATAGACGGGGAAGTGTGTGGACACGGGTTATTGTGATAGTAAACATGTGGGTAACGTTGAGTGGTGGATATAACTGGGAAAAGTGTAAATGGGTTATAACAGTACAACGTGCTAGTGGGATTATAAAGCCTGTTGGAAAAGTTGGACATGGAGTTAGATACAGCTACATGATATGGGTTGGAGATTAATTAACTGGTGGAATAGTGAACTATGTGTGGATTATATACAACAGTTTAATAGGAGATGGTTGGGTATAACTGGGGAATAGTGACAAGGGGGTTGTTGGAATAAACAGGTACATGTGACATGGTGTAATTATAACTTGGGATGAGTGATCAATGGGTTAATACAGTTAAGATGATATGGTTGGAAGTATAACTGGGAATAAAGTGAGCGAGGGGTTTTGATGTGAATAAATCAGTCATATGAATGGTGGATCTAACTGGGAAAGTGAAAGGGTTCATAACAGGGTAACGTGAATGTTGGATCTGTTTATATACTGGGAAGAGTGTAACAGGGGTGTTTAATGATAATCATGTAACGTAGACTGTATGGATATAACTGGGAATAATGGGACAGGTTGTTTTGAAGTCATGGTTAACATCGTGATGGTGGATATATACTGGGAAATGTGGTTACAGGGGTGTTATATATGGCAGGATACGTGGACTGGGTGATAAGATGTCCGGGGAGAAGTGCGTTGGTGCTGTTAATAGCAGGTAAAAGTGAGCATGGTTGGATGTATAAATGGGGTGAAAGGTGACAGGGTGTGAATATCGTGGAACGTGACGTGTGTGTTGTGTTGTCTTGGTTTTGGATTGTTTATTGATAGCTGTTGGGTTAAAGTTGACGATGGGGTTAGAGAACATGTTTGTGGTTGGTGGTGGGTGTGAATGGTTGGTTATGTTTTGATCTAACTAGTGGTATGATTTATAAATCTGGGAAGTTGACCAGGATGTTGTACTAGACAGTGTAACGTGAATTTGTGGATATAACTGGTGAAAGGTGCCGGGTTTGAGGTAGGTGACGTGGTGGGGTTAATATACAATGTTAACTGTGACATGTGAGGATTATGATAGAGGGAAAGTGAAATGGGGGTGTATGGTTAATATACATGTGGTTAAGTGACTGGGGGTATTAACTGGGAGGAGTATAAGTTATGGTACACGGGTTTAAATGTACACAGGTATAGGTGACTGGTGGAAGATTAATCTGTGGTTGAGAGGTGACAGGTTGGTGATGGTGTTGTAGAATAACGTATTTAGACGTGCTAGTGGATATAACTGGTGAAGAGTGACAGTTATGGTGTTGTTGTAATAACAATGGTGGAACGTGATTGGTTGGGATGTTTAAATGGAAAGATGACATGGGTTGGTAAATAGAACTAGGGGGTAACGTGAATTGTGTGATTATAAGTTCTTGTGTGGTTTGAAAGCTGACGGTGTTAAATAAATGTTAACGTGATCTGGTGGGATTATAACGGTGGGTAAGTAGGGGAAAGTGACAGGTTGGAATCAAAATGGTGGGTAAGGTGCGTGAATGGTGCATATAACTGGGAAGAGTGACACGGGTGTTGTAATAAGTAGAGAATCGATAGTTACCTGATGGTTAACGATGTACTTGGGTGGATGTGTTTATAAAACTGGGGAAAGTGGTAATTTGGGTTTAATAAAGTAAACGTGAAGTGTGTGGGATGGTAATGCCGTGGGAATGAGTTGACACGGGGTTGTTTAGATGTTGGTGTGTAAGTTTATACAGTTAATTATGGTCAATAGTGATTATAAACTGGGGAGAGGGAAAATTGACGATCGGGTTAATAACAGGGTAAGGGGCACTTGTGGATTATAACTGGGAAAAGTGGACGGTGTTATAAAAAGGTAAACGTGAAGGGTGGAGGTATAATCGTAGAAAGTGACTAGGGGGTTTAATAAAAAGGTAAACGTTGATCTTGGTGGATATAATGTGGGAATAGTGACAGGGTTGGTTAAGAAAAGGTAAGTGAATGGTGGATTGTTTTGGATCCATAACCGGGAAATGACATGGTAATAACGCGTAAAAGTGAATGGTGATAAAATTTGGAAAATGACAGGGGTTAATAACAGGGTAAATTGACTAGGGCTTATAACCGGTTAATAACAGTAACGTGCTAGTGGATAAACCGGGAAAGTGAAACGGGTTAATAACAGGTACGTGAATGGTGGATATAACTGGGAAATGAAAATGAGGTTAATAAAGGTGAACGTGCCTAGGGATATAAACCCGGGAAAGTAGGACAAGGTTAATAAAAGTAACATGACTGGTGGAAATAAATGGTGAGAAGTAATTGTGACATGGGTTGCATGAATCAGGTAATCGGTGGGTAACTGGTAGATATAACGGTGTAAGTTAGGTGACATGGTAATAGATACAGTAGTGTTATATTATGGAATGTTGGTATATAACGGGAAAAGTGACAGGGGTGGTTTAATAAACGGTAATGTGAAGGTTTGGATATAAAGTGGCGAAAGTGAAGGGTGTGGGTTAGATAAAACTATGGGTATCAGGTGAGATGGTGGATTATAAAACTGGAAAGTGACAGGGGGTTAATCGAAGAAGGGTGTAGATTGTATGGTGGGATAGTAAATGGGTGAAAGGTTTGAAGGGGTTAGTTGAATATAGCATGTGGTAAACGTGAATGTGTGTGGGGATATGTCGAACTGGATTAGGGGGAATGAGTAGATAAGTGAGCAGGGGTTATATAAGTTGGACGATGGCGAAATGTGTTAGTTTGGTGTGCTATTACTGGGGGTGAAAGTGACCAAGGGTTAATAACCGTGGTGAACGTGTTGAGATGGTGTTGTGATATAAGTGGAAAGTGACAGGGGTGTGTAATTATAACATGGGGTAACATGACTGGTGGATTAAGATCGCGGTGACAGGTTTGTGTGTTAAGTAGACATGGTAACTGATTGGTGGGATGGTATTAATTGGTTAAAGTGAGCTATCGGTGTGTTGTTAATAAAACAGGTTTACTGTGATTTGGTGGATATAATGGGTTAGTGAAGTGGACAGCGGTTAATAAACTAGGTAAAGTGAATGGTGGATATAAACCGGGAAAGTGAAAGGGATTAAATTACTAGTTAATGAGGAAGATGGTGTGGACTATTAATGGGGAAAGTGGACAGGTGGGTTAATAACATGTCCGGTTGAGATATGGGGGATTTATTAATGGGAATGTGTGATCACGGGTTATAACTAGGCTAGAGTGGTATAGTGATATTGAACTGGGAAGACTGATGGGTTATATAAAGCTAGTGTTAATTGATGACTGGTTGGTACTATCACTGGGGAAAGTGGATCAAGGGTTAATAAAGAGGTAACGTGTTGGATAGCGGTTGGTGATAACGTGGGATAAGTGAATGGTTATAACAGTTAATGACATGGTGGAATAATGGGAAAGTGACGGGTTCATAACAGTTTTAATATGAATGGTGGATTATAACTGGGAAGTGACAGGGGTTACAAACAGGTAACGTGATGGTGGATTATAACGGGGAAAGTGACAGGGGGTTTTAATAACAGGGTAAACGTGAAATTGTGGATTATATAACTGGGGAAAGTGGCAGGGTTTAATAAAAGGGAATGTGACTGGTGGATTATAACTGGGAGAAAGTGAAATGGGTTAAGAACAGGTAAAGGGAAGGTTGGATATATAACGGGAAAAGTGGAACACGGTTAATACAGTTAATATGAATGGTGTGGATACACTGGAGAAAATGACCCGGGTTAAGAACAGGTTTAACGTGATGAGTGGATATAACTGGGGAAAAGTGTCACGGTTAATAACAGGTGGTAACGTTTGAATGGTGGGATATAGACTGGGTAAATGTGTGTGGACCCGGTTGGTGGGGTAGGTTGTATAATCGCTGTATTTAACGTGACGTAGTGGTACATAAACTGTGGGAAATGTGACAGGGGTAATAACAGTTATGTTGGTAACGTGAATGGTGGATTTATAACTGGGACATGAGTGACATGGTGTTTAATAACATAGTGTAGCGTGAATGTGTGTGTTTGGTAGTTATAACTTGGAGAACAGTTGACATGAGGGTTTAATAATATACAGGTAATGGTGATCTGTGGTTGGATATTAACTTGGAAGTGTTCGTGACAGGGGGTAAATTAACAATTAACGTGTACTAGTGGAGTATAATCTGGGGAAAGTGACAGGGTGGTTAATAACAGTGTTTGGTAACGTGACTGTGGATATACTGGGTTGTAAGTGTAAGGTCGGTGTTGTGTAATAACGATGTGTTAGGAACGTTGAGATTGTGTGGATATTAGGAGCGTGGGACAGCTACATCGGGTTAATTAAAACGTGGGTGAACGTGAATGGTGGATATAAACGGGAGAAAGTACATGGGTTGTTATAGTATAACAGTGATACGTGTGAATGGTGGGTTTATAATACGGTGGTTTTAATAAATGAGGGTAACGTGACTAAGGTATAGTACCGGGTGGATAGGGGAGAAAGTGACAGCGGGGTTAATAAAAACTTGTGTGTAACGTGAGTTTGGATATAGTAGCTGGGAAATGATTAGTTAGAGGTTTTGTGTATAACAGGTATGTGATGCTGGTGGATATAACTTTGGGGGAATGTTGAGTGACACGGTGGGTTTTAAGTTAACATATTAACGTGACTGTAGTGGATTAGAACTGGGTTGAAGTTGACAGGGGTTAATGTAATACGAGGTAACGGTGATGCGTGTGGGGAGTTTATAGACTGGGAAAGTGGACATGGGTGTTGTTAATTAGACAGGTTACAGGCTATTGTGGATTGGAGTATATACTGGGACAGCGACCGGGGTTTGGTAATAATCATGGGTACTGCGTGTGAAGTTGATGGTTGGATATAACGTGGGGAAAGTGACTGATGGGGTTAAATAAACAGTACCTTGAATGGTGGATATAACTGCGGAAAGTGGACATGGGTTAATCAAAGGTAACGTGAATTGTGGATATTAACTGGGACAGTGACAGGGGTTAATAACAGGTAACGTGGAATGGGGGTGGATATAACCGGGAAAGTGAAATGGGGTAAAACAGGTAACGTTGGAATGGTTGGGAGTATAACTGGGAAAGTGACGGGGTTAATAAAGGGTGAGACTGCGACTGATGATATGTAATGCTGTGGAAGTGTACAGCGGGTGTTGTATATAGAACATGGGAACGTGTTGTATGAAGTTGGGGATATATGAGCTTTGGAAAAGTGACGTGGGTAATACATCAGGGGTTGAACGTGATGAGTGTGATATTAACTGGTGAAAGTTGACAAGGGTTAGATAAACAGGTATACGGGATCTGGTTGGATATGAATGGGAAATTGACAGGGGTTAATAAGTAGGTAATTGTGGATCTGGTGGATATAAGCTGGCTGAATGAGTGGGGAACGGGGTTTAATAACAATGGTTAAACGTGGAGCTCGTGGTATATGTAAACGTGGGAAATGGTACACGGGTTATAACATGTGTGGGTAACGTTAATTGGTGGGAGATGTAACGGGTGAAAGTGACTATGGGTTAATCCAGGGTACGTTGAATTGTGGATATAACTGGGTACAGGTGACAGGTGGGTTAATAACGAGTGGTGTTGGTAACGACTGGTATGGGGGGGATATAACCGGTGAAGAGGTAGCATTGGGTGAGTGTGTAACATGGGTATTGTGTGAAACGTGTAATGTGGGTGTGGATTTATAACTGGGAAGTTAGGGATCAGGTTACAAACTAGTGGTAACGCGGAAGTAAGGATGAGAATATGAACTGGGAAAGTGACACGGGTGAGATTAACAGGTGGTAGACGTGGTATATTGTGGATATAATGGAAAAGGACATGGGGTGGTTTAAGTATAACATCGGTAACGTTGACTTGGTGGTATATGAATGGGAAGTGACATCGGGGGTAATAACAGTGGTGTAACGTTGACTGGTGGATGTATAACTGGGAATAGGTGGACGGACATGGGTTATTATGATGAAGGTAATGTGACTGGTGGAATAATGTGAAAGGGAATAGGGTCGCTGTAAAGAACGATTTAACGGAATTAGGGGAGTAACTGTTGGAACGAATAGTGACAGGGTGTTAGATGGAGAGACATGGTGGGTGTTAAGTGTGAATTTGTTGGAATATGAACTGGGAAAGTGATCACGGGGTTTAGTTCCACATGTGGTGTTGGTAACTGTTGAATGGTTGGATATTGAACTGGATATAGTGGATGCAGGGTTCAATAACATGGTAACGTTGAATTGTGGATATGAAAACTGGTGAAAAGTTGATAAGCGTGTACACGGGTTAATAAAATACCTGGTAACGGTGTGATGTGGATATAACTGGGTAAAGGGACGCTGGGGTTTAATAACATGGATAACGTGACGGTGCAGATAACTGGGAGAAGTGAACACGGGGTTGTGTTAAAAAGTCCAGGTAGTACGTGATTTGTGGATATTTGATAACGGAGAAAGGTGGAAATGGGTGTTAAGATAAAGTGATGTGGTAAATGTGTGAATGGTGGATGATTAGAACTGGGAATAGTCCATGGGTGTTGGTTGTTTAATAGAAAGGTTAATTTGAGTTTTTGGGTGGACTATATATCGGGGAATAGTTGACGGTGTTTGTTTAATACAGTTATATGAAAGGTGGATATAACTGGGAACGTGGTATTCAGGGTGTGGGTGGTTGGAATAACAGTGGTAACGTGAAATAGTGGTGTTGTGATATGGTGGATATAACGGTGGTAAAGGTGACAGTGGGTTGATATTAAACAGATGTGGGGTAATAGTGGATATGGTGGTGTGGTATATATACTGGGAAATGTGAAAAGTGGTTCATAATCAGGGTTAAGGTGATATGTGGTGGATATATCTGGGAATAGAAAGTGTGACAGGGTTGTGAATAAACGAGGTAACGTGCGATATGATGGAGTATAACTGGGAAAGTGACAAGGTGACAAATATAGATGGTAACGGAATTGTTGGATATCAGATACTGGAAAAAGTGATCAGGGGGTTAATTAACATTTTGATACGTGAATTGTGGATGGTATAACTGAAGGGAAGTTAGTGACACGGGTTGTTAATAACAGGGAACTTGATTAGGTGGTTGGAGGTTTTGGTAACTAGGATAGTGAATAGTGGGGTTTAAGATAAGTTTGGCGTGTACATGGACTGGGGAGGATACAGCGGGGAACGACGGTGGTGTGTTAATAACAGGTAAGTGTGATTGTTGTGGATGTGAGTATAAGTTGGTTAGATGAGTGTACACGTGGTTAGAGTTAATCAGGCGTGTAACGTATTGGTTGGAGTATAACAGTGTAAAGTGATCAGGGGGTGTTTAATAACAGGGTAATCGTGGAAGGGGATTACTAACCGGGAAAGTGACTACGGGAGTTAATAACAGGTAATGTGAATAGGTGATTATTACTGGGTGGAACTGGTGGAGAGATGCGTGGTTGTTAGATAACAGTTGAATATGAATGGGTGGGAGTATAACTGGGTGATGGAAAGTGGATGTGACTGGGGTATATAGAAATGTGGGTTTGTGTGATTGGGGTAACGGTGATATGGTGGATTATAGATTGTGGAATAGGTTGACACGGGGTTTAGAAAACAGGGTGATGTGAATAGTGGGATATTAACTGGGAAAGGACTAGGGTTTAATAACTAGTTAATATGGAATTGGTGGATTTAATTGGGTAAAAGTGGAATCGGTGGTGGTTAATAACATGTGGTATCGTGATGTGACTGGTGGATAGAATGGGCGGTAAAGTTCGACAGTGGGTAACGAACCAGTTATTGTAATGGGTGTGGGATATTGAACGTTGGTGGGGAATAGTGGACGGTTGGTTAATAACAGTGTGAATTATGGGAAGGGGGGTGGATTATTAACTGGGGAAGTTAGGGACAGGGGTTAGTTAATAACATGGAAGTGAATGGTGGATATAACTGGGAACAGTGACAAGGGGTTTTAGAACATGGTCACATTGAATTGTGGTTAATTAAACTGGGAAAGTGGACAGGGTTTAATCTAAAGGGTTTGATGTGCTCTGGTGGGATATAACTTTGGGGATAAGGTGGACGTGTTGGGTTAGGATAACATGTGGTGTGGGTAACGTGAATGTGTGGATATAACGGGGAAAGTGTACATGGGCTGTTGTTAATAACATGTAGATATGAATGGGGATATACTGGGACATGAATGACACGGTTAATAACAGGTAACCGTGGTTATCTGGTGGGATATAATGGGAAATGTCTACCGGTCGTTAATAACAGGTAACGGACGGTGGACGGATAGTTTGTTGGGAAGAGTTGCGTCACGGGGTAATATAGCAGGTACGTGAATGGTGGATATAACGGGTGGGGAAAAGTGAGCCCGGGGTTAATTAGCAGGTTGACGTTGACTGGTGGATAGAAGCTGAAATAGTGACGGGTGTAATAACAAGGTAACGGTGTAATCGGTGGATATAAGCCGGAATAGTGACAGGGGTGGTTAATGTAACAGTGACTGTAATTGTTAGTTAATAGGTTCTATAGGTGGATATTAGTAAGCGGGAATGAAAGTGACACGGTGGTTAATAATGCTAGTGGTAACGTGACGGGTTGGAAGTTGAACGGTGAAGATGTGACGGCTTGTGGTAATAACAGGTGTAGGGAGCTGGTGGATGTATAATGCTGGGCAAGTGGACATGTGGATATTTAATAACAATAATCCGTGACGAGTGTGGATATAAACTGGTGAGGGAAAGTGACAGGGGTATAGGTTAACAATGGGTTAACGTGACTGGTGTGATATTAACTGGAACTAGGACAGCGCGTGTGTGAAATAACAAGTTTTTACTTGAGCATAGTGGGATTAGAATCCGGGCAATGTGACAGGTGTTAATATACCATGGTAACGTAATTGGTTGGATAAAATTGGGATAGATGTGACATGGTGTTAAAACAGTAAAGGGGATGGGATTGATGTGAACTGGGACAGTTGGACATTGGGGTTAATAACGTAGGGGTGGGGTTATACGTTGAAGATGGTGGATTTTATTAACCGGGAAGTTGCCATGGGTTAAGAAAAGGTAAGAGCGGCGGAATTGATGGGATTAGTAACTGGGAAAGTGACAGGGTTAATAAAGGGCATACGTGAATGTGGAGTATGGAACTGGAAAAGTGACAGGGTTAAGAACAGGTACGTGACTGGGTGGATATAACTGGGAAAGGAATAGTGGATCGACGGGTTAAGAAATGTGCAATCGTGACTGGTGGAAATAAGTTGCGGAAAGCTGACACGGGTTAATATAAGAACGTGACAGTGGATATCACTGGGAAAGTTGAGTAGGGGTTAATAGACGTGTGTTTGGTGGGGTGGGTAACCTGTGAATTGTGGATATGTAACTGGATAGAAGTGATACGGTTAAATATAAAATCGGTGTTACGTTGAAGTTGGTGGATATAAAAAAGTGTTTTGGTGAAAGTGACGGGTGTGTATAACAGGTTAACGTGAATTGTGGATATAACTGGGGAGGAACGTGAAAGGGTTATAACAGGTATGATGTGATTGGTGGATATAACATGTGAAGTGTGTGATCATGGGTGTTTATAACAGGTAACGTGAATTTGTGGATATAAACTGGGGTGTAAAGTTGAAGAGGTGGTGTTAATACCATGGGTAATGGTGACTTGTTGGTTATAACGGGAAAGTGACTGTATGTGGGTTAATAACAGGTAACGTGGTCTGGGGTTGCATATTAACTAGGAAAGTTGACGTAATTGGTTTTAATAACATTGATTGGTTACCGTGACTGGTGGATTTAAACTGGGAAAGTGCATGGGTCAATAAACATGGGGTATACGTGGATGGTGGATATACCCGGGGAAGAAGTTGACACGGGGTTGTAATAACTAGGTTAATATGAATAGTGGATATTACTGGGATAAACTGACACGGTTTGGTTTAATAACAGTTAATATGTAATATGTCGGATATAACGGGAAATGACACGGGTTAATCACGTGTGGTTGGTAAGCTGTGTAGACTGGTTGGGTGGAAAAGATGGGGATTAAGGTGTCAGGGTAATATGACATGGGTAACGTGTCTGATTTATGGTGGATATTAACTAAGAAAGTGTACACGGGTTTGTTGAAATTAATAAGGTTAACTGTGACTGGGGGATATACTGGGAATAGGACAGGCGTTGAATAAAAGGTAACGTGAAGGTGGATTATAAACGGGGGAAAGTTTAGTTGATGCATGTCGGGTTAAGTTAACATGGTTAGATGGTGAATGGTGGATATGTACCGGGAATGTGGGTAAAGTGTACATGGTTATAACAGGTGGTTAAGGGAATGGTGGATATAAATTTGAAAATGACAGGGGTTAATAACAGGTAAACTGATAGTGGAGATAACCGGGGAAGGGGGTAGAATGAGAAAGTGACACGGGTTCTATATAACATGGTGAACGTGGACTGGTGGATTGCTAACTTGAAAAGACTGGGGTTAATACCAGGTATCCTTTGATCGTGGATATACAACCGGGAATGTTAGGGAAAGTGGAGATAGGAACACGTGGTGTGTTAATAACATGGTATTGGGTATTGGGTAATGTTTTGAACGTGACTGGTGGATGCTCTATACACGGGGTTAAATAACAGGTATGGTAACTTGTGTAGTGAGTGTGATTTGTTTGTATAATCCGGGAAGAGTGGTACACGGGTTTTGGGTAATTAAACAGGGGTAACGGTTTGATGTTAGAATTGTTAGTGGGTGGTATATATAACTGGTGGAAGTTATTTAGTGACTGCGGGTTTATAATATGAAATGTCTTTGTTTGTTATAGGAATGCCCAGGGTAAGGGGGCTATATCATTATAGCCATTTTCAGGCACAGTAGCAAAAAATTGTTTGGGGGGTGGACTAACTTTTAATCCTACTCTGTTCCCTGGTTCTTTCTTTTTTTAAAAAGTAAACTTTAATATTGAGTTGTCCTTTAATTTGTCTTTACTGATGACATAATCTGTTTTATATGTTTTACTGATGTTGTAGGTGAGAAAACCTGATTATGTCAGGCAGTTTGGCCATATCAATCCATAACATTCTGCTACATGATGCTAAGCAAACATGGAGGGCCTTCTTCGTCGAAAAGAATATCCAAAGCTTTGTTGCATCGTGTTGTCGATCTGCAATGACTTCAAGTAGACGGCTTAACTGCAAGGTGCTGATTCAGGTACTTTCCATTGTATTACTGGTCCAGGTACAGTGTAACCAGATTGGTTATTTTTAGGGAGCTGGTGTGTCAGGTGTGAACTACACCAGCCACTGTTACCCCCTAGGATAACAGGAAATAAGCAGTCACCACACCATATAGATAATCGACAGTTTAAACAGCTTCTTATTCTAACACGTGCAGGTCTGTCTATAAAACTGGGAAAGTGACACGGGTTAATAACAGGTAACGTGACTAGTGGATATAACTGGGAAAGTGACAGGGGTTATTAACAGGTAATGTGAATGGTGGATATAACTGGGAAAGTGACAGGGGTTAATAACAGGTAAGGTGACTAGTGGATATATGAATTGTGGATATAATTGGAAAAGTGACAGGGGTTAATAACAGGTAACGTGAATTGTGGATATAACTGGGAAAGTGACACGGGTTAATAACAGGTAACGTGAATGGTAGATATAACTAGAAAAGTGACAGGTTAAAAACAGGTAACATGAATGGTGGATATAACTGGGAAAGTGACACGGATTAATAACAGGTAACTTGAATGGTGGATATAACTGGGAAAGTGACACGGGTTAATAAAAGGTAACGTGACTAGTGGATATAACCGGGAATGTGACACGGGTCAATAACAGGTAACATGACTGGTGGATATAACTGGGAAAGTGACATGGGTTAATAACAGGTAACGTGACTGGTAGATATAACTGGTAAAGTGACATGGGTTAATAACAGTTAATATGAATGGTGGATATAACTGGGAAAGTGACAGGGGTTAATAACAGGTAATGTGAATGGTGGATATAACTGGGAATGTGACAGGGGTTAATAACAGGT
>JAACNH010001874.1:0-22714 GCA_019447015.1 Hymenochirus boettgeri
CTCTGTATACACTATAGAGAATCCTAGTCCTTATAGCAGGGACCGTAATAATATGAAGGGTATAAATGAGGGATATTCACTCTGTATACACTATAGAGAATCCTAGTCCTTATAGCGGGGACTGTAATAATATGAAGGGTATAAATGAGGGATATTCACTCCGTATACACTATAGAGAATCCTAGTCCTTATAGCGGGGACTGTAATAATATGAAGGGTATAAATGAGGAATATTCACTCTGTATTCACTATAGAGAATCCTAGTCCTTATAGCGGGGACTGTAATAATATGAAGGGTATAAATGAGGATTCAATAAGCGAATCTGTGTTATAAAGAACTAAATAGGTATTTTACATGATTTGTGAGATTGTGCTCTTTCCAAGTTTATATAGTGGATAATGCACCCCCAACTGTAAATGATAAGGATATTAGAAGTCACCAAGGAGTTCCGTGACCATATAAAAGTACGAGGCCGCAGACCAAGTACCTTTTATACCGGGCACGGAACTCCGAGGTGACTTCTAATATCCCTATAATTTACAGTTGGGGTGCATTATTTATTATAACCTACCCCTTTGTGGCTTCTGGTTTCCTTCTCCCCCTGGAACTGTAAGATTATAAGGCTATAATACTAGTTCATAGTATTAGTAGTTCGTAGTATTAGTAGTTTCTAGTTATTTAGCAGGTCGTAGTGTTAGTAGTTCATAGTATTAGTAGTTCATAGTATTAGTAGTTTGTAGTATTAGTAGTTCATAGTATTAGGAGAGTCGTAGTATTAGTAGTTCATAGTTAGTAGTATAGTATATAAGTAGTTTTGTAGTTTAGTAGTTAGTTAGTATTAGTAGTTTGTAGTATTAGTAGTTCGTAGTATTAGTAGGTCGTAGTATTAGTAGTTCGTAGTATTAGTAGTTCGTAGTATTAGCAGGTCGTAGTGTTTAGTAGTTCATAGTATTAGTAGTTCATAGTATTAGTAGTTTGTAGTATTAGTAGTTATAGTATTAGTAGGTCGTAGTATTAGTAGTTCATAGTATTAGTAGTTCATAGTATAAGTAGTTTGTAGTATTAGTAGTTCGTAGTATTAGTAGTTTGTAGTTATTAGTAGTTCGAGTATTCGTAGGTCGTAGTATTAGTAGTTCGTAGTATTAGTAGTTCGTAGTATTAGTAGTTTGTAGTATTAGTAGGTTGTAGTATTAGTAGTTCGTAGTATTAGTAGTTCGTAGTTTAGTAGTTCGTAGTATTAGTAGTTCGTAGTATTAGTAGTATCTACTTGGTCTATTGAAAAACTTCATTTAAATCCCATTTTGTTCATAGGAAAGTCTTGTTGTGCCGGGGTGAAATATACCTGATGTGTCTCTTCTACATGAAGGGAATTGGTGTCCCAGAACCCTTTATCCATATGGTTGGAAGCTTTGTTGCTTATAAAAAGGCAATAAAAAAATCATAAAACACAGACTTGAGCTTTTTGAAATCGAAAGTTCAATAATGAAGAGGAAAGGAAAAATATCATAGAAAGGTATTAAATAAATTGGTCCCCAACCAATTGTTCTTATGAAGGTTCTGAGACCATGGAAAGAATCCATAAAATCTGAGCCCCTTGACAGCAATAATTCAATTATTACTGTTCAGAACAACACATTCCTCTCTTCAAATACCATTGTCCTGAAATGCCACATAGCCATCAGGGAGAACACAAAGAATAGATACGGGGAACTATCCTGATGTTCTAATACTCTCCCGGATTCCAGATACAGAACAGGCGCTAGGAGCCCAGAGTCCCGAGCAGAGCAGGGCCCGAGTGGCTGCATGGAAAGGACTTGAACACCTCCCAATGTGAATAAGGGACAAGCAGTAGCAGATGTTATACTCTTAGAAACACTCTCTTATACACATGTATACTTACACATATACACACATGAATAAACATACATGTATACACACACACGTGGATTAACCTACCCACATGTCTACTCACACACATGTATACAATCCTGGCCTGATAGCCCCCATAAGACCCAGTAAGTTGTTTAGAAGTCACATTGGAGAAAGTTCCTGCAGTACTTTGTGAAATGTACACAACAGGTATGTGGACCAACAAGTATGTGGATTACAACCACAGCAAGTACCTACAGCTGTAAAAATGCCCCTGTCCTTGACACTGACATGACACAACACGACACTAAAAGGAAAATAAATCATGAAGGATTTGAATGTCAATAGAGGAAGTGAGGCAAGTTGGAGAACTTTGTGTGATATTCCTGAAGTCAATGCAAGTGTCATGGTGGGGGCAGAGCTCTGCACACTCATTGGTTGACATATAAACAGCGGCCAGAGTCACACAAAAAAACTGGTGCTGCTGAATCTGCATATAGTCAAAACTGGTGCTGCTGTATCTGCTCGCCGTTATTAACTGGAGACTTTTATAAATATGCCCCTTAAAAACTGGCTCCAGGGTCCCAGCCATGAGAACAGGTAACCAAATGCTTTGATTATAAATTGGTTCCTATCTTTTTAACTGGACTAACTGTATCTTGTGCTATTCTCCGGTTCCTCTCGGTGTGGGGGTCCCGCAGGGTCTGTTCTCGGACCCTTATTGTTCTCCCTCTACACTATTTCCTAGGGAGATGTCGTTTGGCTTCAACTATCCCTTATTTGCAGATGATACAATGACATCTTATTGTCCACCCTACACTGACACCTGACTGAACTGATCATTGTCCCACCTAAACCTGGTCCTGTCCCATCTTTCTCTGTTTCTATTGACAATCCCCCCATTTCCCCTATCCAATCAGCACGCTTCATGGGGTAATTATTGACTCCTCTCTCTCCTTTTTTAAACAGAAAGGGGGGCTGTGGGAGCTCCTGTGGCAACATTATTATAAAAAATAGTGGAAGTGCTAATGATCTGACCAAAACTTTAGAAGGAACAAGAAAAGAGATGATCAATGCACATTCCTGGGCCCATATATCATATTATCTATACTAGTGCAAACAGTAAAAACATGGGGGGTTTTAGTTACAATTTTATGCATAAAAGTGAAAAGCCTTCCAACTACGTCAAGATAACCCCAAGCTTCCATGTGGTAGTAGCACCCCAACACGTCCCTTTAATTGGAGGTCTTATACCTTGAATACTAAGCATTGGACGGGAGGCCTCTTCCCTCCTTGTTAAAGGCCAGTAGGCGGGGGGAAGTGATAGCCTGTAATACTAATCCAATGCAAGGTCAGGGAGACAACCTTCCCATGAAAATCCAACCAAGCAGGGAGTGTCAGCCCAGATAAATGACCCAAGGTAAACTGTAAGGACCTTCCATACTGGGGTCACCTTGACGTGGTTGGAAGGATTTTCACTTTCATGCATAAAATTGCAACTAAACCCCCCCCCATGTTTTTACTGTTTGTACTAGCACAGATATTATGATATATGGGGCCCAGGAATGTGCATTGATCATCTCTTTTCTTGTTTGCACTAGCACAGATATTATGGTATATGGGACCCAGGAATGTGCATTGATCATCTCTTTTCTTGTTTGCACTAGCACAGATATTATGATATATGGGGCCCAGGAATGTGCATTGATCATCTCTTTTCTTGTTTGCACTGGCACAGATATTATGATATATGGGGCCCAGGAATGTGCATTGATCATCTCTTTTCTTGTTTGCACTAGCACAGATATTATGATATATGGGGCCCAGGAGTGTGCATTGATCATCTCTTTTCTTGTTTGCACTAGCACAGATATTATGATATATGGGGCCCAGGAATGTGCATTGATCATCATCTTGCTCTCTCCTTTTTTAAACATAAAAATTATGCCACTTTTTTCCATTTGGATGTCCTTTTTGTACACAGGATTCCAAAATTGCACTGCATATTCCAAATGAGGCCTTACCAATGCTTTGTAAAGAGGGAGAATTACATTTTCCTCCCTTGAATCCATACCTCGCTTTATACAAGACAATACCATGCTGGCTCTGGCTGTTGCCGCCTGGCACTGCTTGCTACCTTTAAGTTTGTTATCCACCAAAACTCCAAGATCCCTTTCCAACAGGGATTCACTTAACACAGAGCCATTTATTGTATAAGTAGCACAAGTATTTTTAAGTCCAAAATGCATCACCTTACATTTATCAACATTGAATCTCATCTGCCACTTAGCAGCCCAATGTGACAATCTATCTAGATCCCCCTGTAACGATTGCACATCCTCTGAAGTTTTTAATGGTCGACAAAGTTTTGTGTCGTCAGCAAACACAGAAACCTTGCTGACAATCCCCACTTCCAAATCATTAATAAACAGATTAAATAGATGTACAGTAGCATAGCACTATGCCAGAGTCCAATTCCTACTCACTTCCTCACTTATAGAGATTTCTGACTTTTTACTTTTTATATTTCATGGAACTATAAATAACAAGGTTGGGAGGTTTATATTTTGGACAGTGGCCTAACTAGGAATCACTGTGCCCCCCAGCAAAATTAATTTTAACCCCCATATGAAAACTCAAACCCAACCAAATAGTAGTTTCCTCCAAACTAAACAAGGGACTACTAGTACAGGTCTAAACATGTCTAAACTCATAAATGTGTGAGTTAGAAAATGTGTTTTGTGTACGGCGCTGTAGCACTATAACATAGAATTTATGGAACTTGTTCCATGGTCCCAAACAGTCAGTAGGATAACACAATCCTGTTCCAGTTACCAAGCTGTGTAAATGATATAAAGACAAATCAAGCAGCCTGGCAGGATTTTTATCCGAAGCATTTACTAATATAGTGGATAATGCACCCCCAACTGTAAATTATAAGGATATTAGAAGTCACCGAGGAGTTCCGTGAACATATAAAAGTACGAGGCCGCAGGCCGAGTACCTTTTATACAGGGCACGGAACTCCAAGGTGACTTCTAATATCCTTATAATTTACAGTTTGGGTGCATTATTTATTATAACCTACCCCTTTGTGGCTTCTGGTTTCCTTCTCCCCCTGGAACTGTAAGATTATAAGGCTATAATCTTACAGTTCCTCCCATAGAAATCCACTACAGGGGTAGGTTATATACAGTATTAATTACAAGGACCACATACCAACAACTCGTAAAGCCCCGGAAGATTGTTACAACCCACGATAACGCTCTTGTACATTCTACTGACATTATGGGCTAATGGCGCCATCTTTGTTTAATTTACTATCTCTATAGAGTTCCCTGTGAACTGACAACATGGAATCAATGTTTATTACTGTGTTTGCAGTTTTCCTAACGCAGTGTGAATTATTGGTGATTCTGCTTTATGAAGTGTAATTTTAATTACCAGGAGCCAATGGGATCTATTATGTATGGATTCAAACAAGGTTTAATTTTCATGGTCTGGCAGCTAATAAAACATATTTGCTTCTCATTAAGTATTTAGAAGGGTTTTGGGTTAATATTTAATGGTACTAAGCATGTGGCTTGGATTGCTGTGAACCTAACTAGGCGCTAGGCACTGAAATGGGTCAAATTCCCTTGGGCAGAGACTTCTATTTAAAGACGAAGAAGAAATGGTTCTGTGATAAGTTTCCTGCTTAGCGAAGCAAGAAAAGCCACTCAGTGACAAGATTCATTACAGACCCCTGAACTTGATGTGTTTCCTTAATGTTCCTGGCTAAGGCTGCCTTGTCCATCTACCTGCTGAATAATAAACAGGTTTCACCCCTATATACTATATACATTTCTATATTCCCCCGCAGGAAGTGAACGATACATTGTTATTGTTGCAATCAAGAGAGAAAATAACATTATAAACGGATTAGTAGTTGTTGAGTCTCTGCCAACACATAATCAGAGTCACTGCTGCTACTGGGTGAACCTGTGGCCATAAACTCAACATCTTCTTGGTTTTCCTTATTTGGCCCGAGAGATTCCATCTGAAATTCGTTACTGTGGTTTGTTTGTTCATTGCCAAGTCGATTGACTGCCATGGATATTGGGGGGCCAAGACATATGGAAGTCACCCAGCAGCAAGGCCATCTGACCCAGTAAGCCACCCCTCATTTCCAAATCAGTACGATATGGTCTTTGTGGTTCACCTGGTAACCACGTCAAAGGAGCACGTAGAGCATTGCTTGCACTGATCTGATTACCATACCATATATACTCGAGTATAAGCTTACCCGAGTATAAGTCGAGGGTAGAAATGATCAGCACTACTGCCTTCTGATTCTGTGTTGTTTTTTGGCTTTAGTTGCCCTTTAAATGGACAGCAGAATTCCCATACATGAATCCCATACAGTAATAGCCAAATCCAGTACCAGTAACCTCCAATTCCTTGGCACTCCAGATATTTGGAAACTACAACTCCCAGCATGCTTTGTTGCTGGGAGTTGTAGTTTCTAAGCATGTGGAGTGGCAAGGTTCAGTAAACTTTTAATTAACTTACCATCATTTACAATTCTCCTGACCCCCATATAGTAAAGGGCCCTCTGACCCCCATATTGTAAAGGGCCCTCTGACCCCCATATAGTAAAGGGCCCTCTGACCCCCATATAGTAAAGGGCCCTCTGACCCCATATAGTAAAGGGCTCTCTGACCCCATATAGTAAAGGGGCTCTCTGACCCCATATAGTAAAGGGCCCTCTGACCCTCATATAGTAAAGGGCCCTCTGACCCTCATATAGTAAAGGGCCCTCTGACCCCCATATAGTAGAGGGCCCTCTGACCCCCATATAGTAAAGGGCCCTCTGACCCCATATAGTAAAGGGCCCTCTGACCCCCATATAGTAAAGGGCCCTCTGACCCCCATATAGTAAAGGGCTCTCTGACCCCATATAGTAAAGGGCCCTCTGACCCCCATATAGTAAAGGGCCCTTTGACCCCATATAGTAAAGGGCACTCTGGCCCCAATATAGTAAAGGGCCCTTTGACCCCATATAGTAAAGGGCACTCTTACCCCCATATAGTAAAGGGCACTCTGACCCCATATAGTAAAGGGCCCTTTGACCCCATATAGTAAAGGGCACTCTGACCCCCATATAGTAAAGGGCACTCTGACCCCCATATAGTAAAGGGCCCTTTGACCCCATATAGTAAAGGGCCCTTTGACCCCATACAGTAAAGGGCCCTTTGACCCCATATAGTAAAGGGCCCTCTGACCCCATATAGTAAAGGGCCCTCTGACCCCCATATAGTAAAGGGCACTCACAGGAGAGAAGGGGAACTGGGACATTTTGACAGGAGATAATGGGACAGCTGGGACATTTTGACAGGAGATAATGGGGAACATGGGACATTTGACAGAGATAATGGGGACATGGGACATTTTGGACAGAGATAATGGGGAAACAGGGGACTTTTGACGGAGAGAATGGGGACATGAATATTTTGACAGGAGATAAGGGGGAATATGGAGCATTTTATCTGGGGATAATGGGAACATGGAGCATTTTATCTGGGGATAATTGGGAATATGGAGCATTTTATCTGGGGATAATGGGGAATATGGGACATTTTATTATCTGGGTGATAATGGGGAATATGGGCATTTTATCTGGGGATAATGGAGACATGGAGCATTTTTCTGGGATATATATGGGGAAATGGAGCCTTTTATCTGGGATAATGGGAACATGGAGCATTTTATCTGGGGTAATGGGAACATGAGCATTTTATCTGGGGATATGGGGATATGAGCATTTTATCTGGGGATAATGGGGAATATGGGCATTTTATCTGGGGATATTGGGAATATGGAGCATTTTAATTGGGGATAATGGGGAACATGGAGCATTTTATCTGGGGAAATGGGGAATATGGAGCATTTTATCTGGGGATAATGGGGAATATGGAGCATTTTATCTGGGATAATGGAATGGAGCATTTAATCTGGGGATAATTGGGAAATGGAGCATTTTATCTGGGGATAGGGGAACTGGAGCTTTTATCTGGGGATAATGGGGAACTATGAGCATTTTATCTGGGGATAATGGGGAATATGGAGCATTTTATCTGGGATAATGGGGATATGGAGCATTTTATCTGGGGATAATGGGGAAATGGAGCATTTTATCTGGGGATAATTGGGAATATGGTAGCTTATTTATCTGGGGATAATGGGGAATATGGAGCATTTTATCTGGGGATAATTGGGAATATGGAGCATTTTATCTGGGGATAATGGGGATATGGAGCATTTTATCTGGGATAATGGGGATATGGAGCATTTTATCTGGGATAATGGGGATATGGAGCATTTTATCTGGGGATAATGGGGACATGGAGCATTTTATCTGGGGATAATGGGGAATATGGAGCATTTTATCTGGGGATAATGGGGATATGGGAATTTTATCTGGGTAATTGGGAATATGGCATTTTATCTGGGGATATTGGGAACATGGAGCATTTATCTGGGGATAATGGGGAATATGGAGCATTTTATCTGGGGATAATTGGGGAACTATGGAGCATTTTATCTGGGGATAATGGGGAACATGGAGCATTTTATCGGGGATAATGGGGAATATGGAGCATTTTATCTGGGATATTGGGAATATGGAGCATTTTATCTGGGGATAATTGGGGAATATGGAGCATTTTATCTGGATATGGGATTAATGGGATATGAATATGGAGCATTTTCTGGGGATTGGGGACATAGGCATTTATCTGGGGATAATGGGGAATTGGAGCATTTTATCTGGGGATAATGGGGAATATGGAGCATTTTATCTGGGGATAATGGGGAACATGGAGCATTTATCTGGGGATAATGGGGATATGGAGCATTTTATCTGGGGATAATGGGGAATATGGAGCATTTTATCTGGGGATAATTGGGGAATATGGAGCATTTTATCTGGGGATAATGGGGAATATGGAGCATTTTATCTGGGGATAATGGGGAATATGGAGCATTTTATCTGGGGATAATGGGGAATATGGAGCATTTTATCTGGGGATAATGGGAATATGGAGCATTTTATCTGGGATAATGGGGAATATGGAGCATTTTATCTGGGGATAATGGGGAATATGGAGCATTTTTATCTGGGGATAATGGGGAATATGGACATTTTATCTGGGGATAATGGGGAATATGGAGCATTTTATCTGGGTAATGGGGAATTGGAGCATTTTATCTGGGGATAATGGGGAATATGGAGCATTTTTATCTGGGGATAATTGGGAATATGGGACATTTTATCTGGGGATTTGGGAATATGGGATTTATCTGGGTATGGGGAATATGGAGCATTTTTCTGGGATAATTGGGATATGGAGCATTTTATCTGGGATAATGGGGAATATGGAGCATTTTATCTGGGGATAATGGGGAAATGGAGCATTTTATCTGGGGATAATGGGGATATGGGACATTTTATCTGGGATAATGGGGAATATGGAGCATTTTATCTGGGGATAATTGGGGAATATGGAGCATTTTATTCTGGGGATAATGGGGAATTGGAGCATTTTATCTGGTATAATGGGGAATATGGAGCATTTTATCTGGGGATAATTGGGAATATGGATATTTACTGGGGTAATGGGGAACATGGAGCATTTTATCTGGGGATAATGGGGAATATGGAGCATTTATCTGGGGATAATGGGGAATATGGAGCATTTTATCTGGGGATAATGGGGAATATGGACATTTTAATTCTGGGGATAATAGGGGAATATGGAGCATTTTATCTGGGGATAATGGGGAATTGGAGCATTTATCTGGGGATAATGGGGAAATGGAGCATTTTATATCTGGGATAATGGGGAATATGGGGCATTTTATCTGGGGATAATGGGGACATGGAGCATTTTATCTGGGATAATGGGGAATATGGAGCTTTTATCTGGGGATAATGGGGAATATGGGCATTTATCTGGGTATATGGGAATATGGAGCATTTTATCTGGGGATAATTGGGAACATGGAGCATTTTATCTGGGGATAATGGGGAATATGGGAGCATTTTATCTGGGGATAATTGGGGAATATGGAGCATTTTAATCTGGGGATAATGGGAAATTGGAGCATTTTATCTGGGGATAATGGGGAAATATGGAGCTTTTATCTGGGATAATGGGAATGACATGTGTATCGGGAATATGATGGAGCATTTTATCTGGGGATAATGGGGAATATGGAGCATTTTTATCTGGGGATAATTGGGGAATATGGAGCATTTTATCTGGGGATAATGGGGGAATGGAGCATTTTACTGGGGATAATGGGGAATATGGAGCATTTTATCTGGGATAATGGGTGGAATATGGAGCATTTTATCTGGGGATAATGGGGAATATGGAGCATTTTATCTGGATAATGGGGAATATGGAGCATTTTATCTGGGGATAATGGGGAACATGGAGCATTTATCTGGGGATAATGGGGGAACATGGAGCATTTTTATCTGGGATAATGGGGAATATGAGCATTTTATTCTGGGGATAATGGGGCTGGATATTTTATCTGGGGATAAATGGGAATCAGGGATCTTTTTATCTGGGGATAATGGGGAAGGAGGCATTTATCTGGGGATATGGGGAATATGGAGCATTTTATCTGGGTATATGGGAATATGGAGCATTTTATCTGGGGGATAATGGGGAATTGGAGCATTTTATCTGGGATAATGGGAATATGAGCATTTTATCTGGGGATAATGGGGAATATGGAGCATTTTATCTGGGATAATGGGGAATATGGAGCATTTTATCTGGGATAATGGGGAATATGGAGCATTTTATCTGGGGATAATGGGGAACATGGAGCATTTTATCTGGGGATAATGGGAACTGGAGCATTTTATCTGGGGATAATGGGGAAATGGAGCATTTAACTGGGATAATGGGGAAATGGAGCATTTTATCTGGGGATAATGGGATTGAGCATTTTTCTGGGTAATGGGGACTATGGAGCATTTTATCTGGGATATGGGAAATGGAGCGTTTTATCTGGGGATAATGGGGAATATGGACATTTTAATCTGGGGATAATGGGGAACATGGAGCATTTTATCTGGGGATAATGGGGAATATGGAGCATTTTATCTGGGGATAATGGAACTGGAGCATTTATCTGGGAAATGGGGAAAATGGAGCATTTTACTTCTGGGGATAATGGGGAATATGGAGCATTTTTATCTGGGGGATAATGGGGAACATGGAGCATTTTATCTGGGGATAATGGGGAAATGGAGGCATTTTATCTGGGGATAATGGGGAATATGGAGCATTTTTATCTGGGGATAATGGGGATATGGAGCATTTTATCTGGGGTAATGGGGAACATATGGGCTTTTATCTGGGGATAATGGGGAATATGAGCATTTTATCTGGGATAATGGTGGAATTTGAGGCATTTTATCTGGGGTAATGTGGAATTTGAGCATTTTATCTGGGGATAATGGGGAATATGGAGCATTTTATCTGGGGATAATTGGGAAATGGAGCATTTATCTGGGGATAATGGGGAAATGGAGCATTTTTATCTGGGGATAATGGGGAATATGGAGCATTTTATCTGGGGATAATGGGGAAATGGAGCATTTTATCTGGGATAATTGGAAAATGAGCATTTTATCTGGATAATGGGGAACATGGAGCATTTTATCTGGGGATCATGGGATATGGCTTTATCTGGATGTGGGAATGGAGCATTTTATCTGGGGATAATTGGGAAAATGGAGCATTTTATCTGGGGATAATTGGGAATATTGAGCATTTTATCTGGGGATAATGGGAAATGGGCATTTTATCTGGGAAATGGGATATGGAGCATTTTATCGGGGTATGGGGAAATGAGCATTTTATTGGGATAATGGAATGGGCATTTTATCTGGGGGATAATGGTGGAATATGGAGCATTTTATCTGGGATAATGGGAATATGGAGCATTTTATCTGGGATAATGGGGAATAATGGAGCATTTTATCTGGGGATAATGGGGACTATGGAGCATTTTATCTGGGGATAATGGGAATATGGAGCATTTTATCTGGGATATGGGACAGGAGATTTTTATCTGGGGATAATGGGGAAATGAGCATTTTATCTGGGATAATGGGGAAATATGGAGCATTTTATCTGGGGATAATTGGGAATATGGAGCATTTATCTGGGGATATGGGGAATATGGAGCATTTTATCTGGGGATAATGGGGAATTGGAGCATTTTATCTGGGGATAATGGGGAATATGGAGCATTTTATCTGGGATAATGGGGAATATGGAGCATTTTATCTGGGATTTGGGAATATGGAGCATTTTTCTGGGGATAATGGGAATAATGGCATTTTATCTGGGATAATGGGGAATATGGAGCATTTTTATCTGGGGATAATGGGGAATATGGAGCATTTTATCTGGGGAATGGGGGGAATATGGAGTCATTTTATCTGGGGATAATGGGGAATATGGAGCATTTTATCTGGGGATAATGGGGACTATGGACATTTTATCGGGGATAATGGGGATAGGGCATTTTATCTGGGATAATTGGGAATATGGAGGCATTTTATCTGGGGATAATGGGGAATATGGGAGCATTTTATCTGGGATAATGGGGAGTATGGAGCATTTTTATCTGGGGAATAATGGGAATATGGGCATTTTAATCTGGGGATAATGGGCATATGAGCTTTTATTGGGATCATGGGAATTATGGGTTTATCTGGGATGTGATTCTTGGGTATGGATATCTGGTGATATGACATTTTTATCTGGGGATAATGGGGAATATGGGACATTTTATCTGGGGATAATGGGGAATATGGGAGCATTTTATCTGGGGATAATGGGGAATATGGAGCATTTTATCTGGGGAATATGGGGAATATGGAGCATTTTATCTGGGGATAATGGGGAATATGGAGCATTTTATCTGGGGATAATGGGGAAATGGAGCATTTTATCTGGGGATAATTGGGAATATGGAGCATTTTATCTGGGGATAATGGGGAATATGGGACATTTTATCTGGGGATATGGGAAATATGGAGCATTTTATCGGGATAATGGGAATTATGGAGCATTTTATCTGGGGATAATGGGGAATATGGGCATTTTATCTGGGGATAATGGGGAATATGGAGCATTTTATCTGGGATAATGGGGAATATGGGACATTTATCTGGGGATAATGGGGAATATGGGACATTTTATCTGGGGATAATGGGGAATATGAGCATTTTATCTGGGGATAATGGGGAATATGGAGCATTTATCTGGGGATATGGGGAAATGGAGCATTTTATCTGGGGATAATGGGAATATGGAGCATTTTATCTGGGGATAATGGGAACATGGAGCATTTAATCTGAAATTGGGATATGGAGCAATTGTATCTGGGGATATGGGGATATGGGCATTTTATCTGGGATAATGGGGAATATGGGACTTTTTATCTGGGGTAAATGGGGAATATGGGACATTTTATCTGGGGATAATGGGGAATATGGAGCATTTATCTGGGGATAATGGGGAATAGGGAGCATTTTATCTGGATAATGGGGAAATGAGCATTTATCTGGGGATAATGGGAATATGGGAGCATTTTATCTGGGGTAATGGGGAAATGGAGCATTTTATCTGGGGATAATGGGGAATATGGAGCATTTTATCTGGGGATAATGGGGAATATGGGACATTTTATCTGGGGATAATGGGGAATATGGAGCATTTTATCTGGGGATAATGGGGAATATGGAGCATTTTATCTGGGGATAATGGGAATATGGAGCATTTTATCTGGGGATAATGGGGAATATGGAGCATTTTATCTGGGATAATGGGAATATGACATTTATCGGTAATGGGGACATGGACATTTATCTGGGATAATGGGAATATGGGACATTTTTATCTGGGGATAATGGGGAATACATGGACATTTATCTGGGATAATGGGGAATTGGGGCATTTTATCTGGTGATAATGGGGAATATGGACATTTTATCTGGGGATAATGGGGAATATGGGACATTTTATCTGGGGATAATGGGAATTGACTTTTATCTGGGATAATTGGAATATGGAGCATTTTATCTGGGGATAATGGGAATATGGGACATTTTATCTGGGGATAATGGGGAATATGGAGCATTTTATCTGGGGATATTGGAATATGGAGCTTTTATCTGGGGATAATTGGGAATATGGAGCATTTTATCTGGGGATAATTGGGGAATATGGAGCATTTTATCTGGGGATAATGGGGAATATGGAGCATTTTATCTGGGGATAATTGGGGAATATGGAGCATTTATCTGGGGATAATGGGGAATAGTGCATTTATCTGGGGATAATGGGAATATGGAGCATTTATCTGGGATATGGGGAATATGGAGCATTTTATCTGGGGATAATTGGGATATGGAGCATTATTATCTGGGGATATGGGGAATATGGGCATTTTATCTGGGTAATTGGGAATATGGAGCATTTTATCTGGGGATATGGGGAATATGGACATTTTTATCTGGTGATAATGGGGAATATGGAGCATTTATCTGGGGATAATGGGGAATATGGAGCATTTTATCTGGGGGATAATTGGGAATATGGAGCATTTTCTTGGGATAATTGGGAATATGGACCATTTTATCTGGGGATAATGGGGAATATGGAGCATTTTATCTGGGGATAATGGGGAATATGGAGCATTTTATCTGGGATAATGGGGAATTGGAGCATTTTATCTGGGGATAATGGAATATGGAGCATTTTTCTGGGATAATGGGGATTGGAGCATTTTATCTGGGGATAATGGGGATATGGAGCATTTTATCTGGGGATAATGGGGAATATGGAGCATTTTATCTGGGGATAATGGGGAATATGGAGCATTTTATCTGGGGATAATGGGGAATATGGAGCATTTTATCTGGGGATATGGGGAATGGAGCATTTATCTGGGGAATAATGGGGAATATGGAGCATTTTATCTGGGGATAATGGGGAATATGGAGCATTTTATCTGGGGATAATGGGGAATATGGGAACATTATCTGGGATAATGGGGAATGGAGCATTTTATCTGTGGATAATGGGGAACATGGAGCATTTTATCTGGGGATAATGGGAACATGGAGCATTTTATCTGGGGATAATGGGGAACATGGAGCATTTTATCTGGGGATATTGGGAATATGGGAGCATTTTATCTGGGGATATGGGGAACTGGAGCATTTTATCTGGGAAATGGGAATATGGAGCATTTTATCTGGGGATAATGGGAATATGGAGCATTTTATCTGGGGATAATGGGGAACATGGAGCATTTTATCTGGGGATAATGGGGAATGAGAGCATTTTATCTGGGGATAATGGGGAATATGGAGCATTTTATCTGGGATAATGGGGATATGGAGCATTTTATCTGGGGATAATTGGATATGGAGCTTTTATCTGGGGATAATGGGAATATGGAGCATTTTATCTGGGGATAATGGAATTGGAGCATTTATCTGGGGATAATGGGGAATATGGAGCATTTTATCGGGGATAATGGGGAACATGGAGCATTTTATCTGGGGATAATTGGGAATATGGAGCATTTTATCTGGGGATAATGGAATATGGAGCATTTTATCTGGGGATAATGGGAATATGGAGCATTTTATCTGGGATAATGGGGATATGGAGCATTTTATCTGGGGATAATGGGGAATTGGAGCATTTTATCTGGGATATGGGAATATGGAGCATTTATCTGGGATATGGGATATGGCATTTTACTGGGATAATGGGATATGGAGCTTTTATCTGGGTGATATGGCTTATTGGGGATAATGGGGAATATGGAGCATTTTATCTGGGATAATGGGGACATATGGAGCATTTATCTGGGGATAATTGGGAATATGGAGCTTTTATCTGGGGAAATGGGGATAGAGGTTTTACTGGGATAATGGAATATGGAGCATTTTATCTGGTGGATAATTGGGGATATGGAGCATTTTTATCTGGGATAATGGGAATATGGAGCATTTATCTGGGAATAATTGGGAATATGGAGCATTTTATCTGGGGATAATGGGAATATGGGCCTTTTATCTGGGGATAATTGGGAATATGGAGCATTTTATCTGGGGATAATGGGGAATTGGGACATTTTATTCTGGGGATAATGGGGAATAGGAGCATTTTATCTGGGATAATGGGAATATGGAGCATTTTATCTGGGGATAATGGGGAATATGGAGCATTTTATCTGGGGATAATGGGGAAATGGACATTTTATCTGGGGATAATGGGGAATATGGAGCACTTTTATCTGGGGATAATTGGAATAATGGAGCATTTTATCTGGGATAATGGGGAATATGGAGCATTTTTACTGGGATAATGGGGAAATGGAGCATTTTATCTGGGGATAATGGGGAACATGGAGCATTTTTATCTGGGGAATAATTGGGGAATATGGGAGCATTTTATCTGGGGATAATGGGAATATGGGACCATTTTATCTGGGGATAATGGGGAACATGGAGCATTTTATATGGGGATAATGGGGAATATGGAGCATTTTATCTGGGATAATGGGGAACATGGAGCATTTTATCTGGGGATAATTGGGAATATGGAGCATTTTATTCTGGGGATAATGGGGAATATGGGACATTTATATCTGGGGATATGGGGAATATGGAGCATTTTATCTGGGGATAATGGGGAATATGGAGCATTTTATCTGGGGATAATGGGAATATGGAGCTTTTATCTGGGATAATGGGAATATGGAGCATTTATCGGGATAATTGGGAACATGGAGCATTTATCTGGGATAATGGGGAATATGGACATTTTATCTGGGGATAATTGGAATATGGATCATTTTATCTGGGATAATTGGGAATATGGAGCATTTTATCTGGGGATATGGGAATATGGGACATTTTATCTGGATAATGGGGAATATGGAGCATTTTATCTGGGGATAATTGGGAATATGGAGCATTTTATTGGGGATAATTGGGAACATGGAGCATTTTATCTGGGGATAATGGGGAATATGGAGCATTTTATCTGGGATAATGGGAATATGGAGCTTTATCTGGGGATAATTGGGAATATGGAGCATTTTCTTTGGGGATAATGGGGAATATGGGACATTTTTATCTGGGGATAATGGGGAATATGGAGCATTTTATCTGGGGATAATGGGGAACATGGAGCATTTTATCTGGGGATAATGGGGAATATGGAGCATTTTATCTGGGGATAATTGGGAATATGGAGCATTTTATCTGGGGATAATGGGGAATATGGACATTTATCTGGGATAATGGGAATTGGAGCATTTTATCTGGGGATAATGGGGAATATGGAGCATTTTATCTGGGGTATGGAAATGGAGCATTTTATCTGGGGATAATGGGGAATATGGGACATTTTATCTGGGGATAATGGGGAATATGGAGCATTTTATCTGGGATAATTGGGATATGGAGCATTTTATCTGGGGATAATTGGGGAATATGGAGCATTTTTCTGGGATACTGGGGATATGGATTGGGGAATATGGGAGTGAGCATTTTATCTGGGAAATTGGGGAATATGGAGCATTTTATCTGGGGATAATTGGGATATGGAGCATTTATCTGGGGATAATTGGGAATATGGAGCATTTTATCTGGGGATAATTGGGAATATGAGCATTTTATCTGGGATAATGGGGAATATGGGACATTTAACTGGGGATAATTGGGAATATGGGACATTTTATCTGGGGATAATTGGGGAATATGGAGCATTTTATCTGGGGATAATTGGGAATATGGAGCATTTTATCAGGAGATAATGGGGAATATGGAGCATTTTATCTGGGGATAATGGGGAATATGGAGCATTTTATCTGGGGATAATGGGGAATACTTGGGGATGGATATGGAGCATTTTATCTGGGGATAATGGGGAATATGGAGCATTTTATCTGGTAATGGGGAACATGGAGCATTTTATCTGGGGATAATGGGGATATGGGACATTTTATCTGGGGATAATGGGGAATATGGAGCATTTTATCTGGGGATAATGGGGAATATGGAGCATTTTATCTGGGGATAATGGGGAATATGGAGCATTTTATCTGGGGATAATGGGGAACATGGAGCATTTTATCTGGGGATAATGGGGAATATGGGACATTTTATCTGGGGATAATGGGGAATATGGAGCATTTTATCTGGGGATAATGGGGACAGGAGCATTTTTCTGGGGATAATGGGAATATGGGACATTTTATCTGGAGATAATGGGGAATATGGAGCATTTTTTTATCTGGGTAGAATGGGGAATATGGAGCATTTTATCTGGGGATAATTGGAATATGGAGCATTTTATCAGGAGATAATGGGGAATATGGAGCATTTTATCTGGGGATAATGGGGAATATGGAGCATTTTATCTGGGAAAGGGAATATGGAGCATTTTATCTGGATAATGGGGAACATGGAGCATTTTATCTGGGGATAATGGGGAATATGGAGCATTTTATCTGGGGATAATGGGGAATATGGAGTATTTTATCTGGGGATAATTGGGGAACATGGAGCATTTTATCTGGGGATAATGGGGAATATGGAGCATTTTATTCTGGGGATAATTGGGAATATGGAGCATTTTATCTGGGGATAATGGGGAATATGGGACATTTTATCTGGGGATAATGGGGAATATGGAGCATTTTATCTGGGGATAAGGGGGAATATGGAGCATTTTATCTGGGGATAATGGGGAACATGGAGCATTTTATCTGGGGATAATGGGGAATATGGGACATTTTATCTGGGGATAATGGGGAATATGGAGCATTTTATCTGGGGATAATTGGGAATATGGACATTTTATCTGGGGATATTGGGGAATATGGAGCATTTTATCTGGGGATAATGGGGAATATGGAGCATTTTATCTGGGGATAATTGGGAATATGGAGCATTTTTCTGGGATAATTGGGGATATGGAGCATTTATCTGGGGATAATTGGGAATATGGAGCATTTTATCTGGGGATAATGGGGAATATGGAGCATTTTATCAGGGATAATGGGGAATATGGAGCATTTTATCTGGGGATAATGGGGAATATGGAGCATTTTATCTGGGGATAATTGGGGAATATGGAGCATTTTATCTGGGGATAATTGGGAATATGGAGCATTTTATCTGGGGATAATGGGGAACATGGAGCATTTTATCTGGGGATAATGGGGAATATGGAGCATTTTATCTGGGGATAATGGGGATATGGAGCATTTTATCTGGGGATAATTGGGAATATGGAGCATTTTATCTGGGATAATGGGGAATATGGGACATTTTAACTGGGGATAATTGGGAATATGGGACATTTTATCTGGGGATAATTGGGGAATATGGAGCATTTTATCTGGGGATAATTGGGAATATGGAGCATTTTATCAGGAGATAATGGGGAACATGGAGCATTTTATCAGGAGATAATGGGGAACATGGAGCATTTTATCTGGGGATAATGGGGAATATGGAGCATTTTATCAGGAGATAATGGGGAACATGGAGCATTTTATCAGGAGATAATGGGGAATATGGAGCATTTTATCTGGGGATAATGGGGAATATGGAGCATTTTATCAGGAGATAATGGGGAACATGGAGCATTTTATCAGGAGATAATGGGGAATATGGAGCATTTTATCTGGGGATAATGGGGATATGGAGCATTTTATCTGGGGATAATGGGGAATATGGAGCATTTTATCTGGGGATAATGGGGAATATGGAGCATTTTATCTGGGATAATGGGGAATATGGAGCATTTTATCTGGGGATAATTGGGGAATATGGAGCATTTTATCTGGGGATAATGGGGAATATGGAGCATTTTATCTGGGGATAATGGGGAATATGGAGCATTTTATCTGGGGATAATGGGAATATGGGACATTTTATCTGGGGATAATGGGGAATATGGAGCATTTTATCTGGGGATAATGGGGAATATGGAGCATTTTATCTGGGGATAATTGGGAATATGGAGCATTTTATCTGGGGATAATGGGGAATATGGGACATTTTATCTGGGGATAATTGGGAATATGGAGCATTTTATCTGGGGATAATGGGGAATATGGGACATTTTAACTGGGGATAATTGGGAATATGGAGCATTTTAACTGGGGATAATTGGGAATATGGGACATTTTATCTGGGGATAATGGGGAATATGGAGCATTTTATCTGGGGATAATTGGGAATATGGAGCATTTTATCTGGGGATAATGGGGAATATGGACATTTTAACTGGGGATAATTGGGAATATGGAGCAAGGGTATACCCATCCCCAGAAGCATTATTTGCACCCAACCCAACTGGGATAATTCCAGGTTCATAATTGCCACAGATTCTTGTCATTCTGAATTGAGAGATCCAATCGGATGATAGTGAAACATCCTTAAGAACTAAACTTCCATCTGATTGGATAACCATCTGCCTGTATATGGCTCGGTTTAGAGTTATAAAGTAGCGTCAATTGTGTCGTATTGGGGGACTTTTGTGAAACCCAATGGGGTTTAACATGATTCTGGGGAGGGAGTTTCGCCCATATCTACCTTCATTTGGATTCCAAACGTCTGTTTTTATTTCTCTTCTGACCGTTCCTTCATTATATGCAGGAAATTGATTGGTAACTGCACCAAAGGAAAGTTAATGAACTGATGAACTGCATGACTTGGAATTGTTGCCCATGGAACTAATCGAAATGGGTGTTAGGCGCTTACCTTGTCCTGGTTCCCGCGGCGGTCTCCTCACTCGCGTTGCAGATCTTCGGAGATGACGTCACCTGCGGCCAGCATCTTCAGGCCTGGGCACACTCACCTCTTCTCACACGGCGGCCCGGCTGTCTTCTGGTGTCTCGCAGATGCGTAAGGGCATCACTTCCTATCTTCTCCACTCCCGCAAACGCTAATTGGACAGAGAAGATTCCTAATTATTCAAACTGGCCAATCATGTATCAGTCTCTTGTTCTCTTGTTCACCATTGGTTCCCCTGCTGTATTTAAAGGGTATGTCCACCCTTAAATATAATTTTAATATGTTATTCTCCTGGTCCCCAGCCCCAACCGCATTATTTATTTTTTTAGAAAGCCCCCCAAACTCTACTTACCTCCCCTCTTTCCTCCACTGCCGCCTCCGGCCCTCTGCTTGCGAGAAAATGCAAGCAGAGGGGCGGGACCGGCAGTCGTGTCTGTGATTGGCTGAGCGGCAGCCAATCACAGACGCGGCTGCCGGTCATTCAGTGCAGCGGAGGAAAGAGGAGAGGTAAGTAAGAGTTTGGGGAGCTTTCTAAAAATAAAAAATATGCGGTTGGGGCTGGGAGACATGGGGAATACAGTATTAAAGGGGTTTTATGCTAGGGGAGGGATAGCAGAATGGGAGGGAGAGGGAGGGAGAGGGAGGGAGAGGGAGGGAGAGGGAGGGGGAGAAGGGCTGCAGTACGCATGCCAAAATTCTCCCGAGGCCAGGTAGGAGGCAGAGTCCTATATGGACCTGCTAGCCTCCTGGTGGTTAGTTTTGGAACTTTGGGGGGGGGGGGCTACAGGAGAACCATATGGAGCTGGGATGTGAGGTAAGGATTAAACTACACTACATGGTGGGGCCAGTAGTTGGGGGGATTATAGTTTTGGGGGTGGACATGCCCTTTAAGTCTGTTTTGCACTCAGTCATTACCTGCTATAGTTTTAGTTAGCCAAGCTAGTGGTCCCTGCTATTTCTTATAGTAGCCAAAGTCTGGTTCTTGTAGCCTAGCAATGTTCTTTTCAGTGTTCTCCTCATTGTTCTTGTTCATTGCTCCATTGGTGTTCCGGTTTTCCAGAGTATACCCGGCCTCAGCGTCTATACCTTGCGCTCTAAGACCTGGGGGTAACCGTGACGATCGGGGGCTTGTCTATAGGTGAAGACAGCGGCTGTAGATTGGGGTATAGGCACTGAAGGTTACTCGGGGGACTCCGGCATCACAGCTGGCACTTTCAAGAAACCAAAAACGTAGTCAACCTGGGGAAGAAACCAGATTTTAGATTTACTAATTCAGAAAGATGGAGAATTACAGGACTTGGTGAAAGTTCAACCAGGGGAACAAGAAATGCAAGTTTTAGAGAAAGAGCTGGGGAAGAGAGACAGTGATTCAACAGTTACAAAAACAGCTAAACGAAGCTGAGGAAACTAACTAAATACCGTATATACTCGAGTATAATAAATTTTTTCAGGCTTTTCAGGCCTGAAAACCTAACCTCGACTTATAGTCCTAATTTAGATCCGAATTCTGCAATTGCAGATAGTAACCAGTAGGTGGCGCTGTGTTAACCTGCATAGAAAGTTACAGGAGCTGATCTGCCTTTACACTTCCTGCTTCCTGTAGTCTGGCTGCTGGACTCACTCAGCACTGTCACTGTTCATCTGGATGCTGTAAATCTGATGGGTCTCCTCAGTTTGGGGCAAAAACAGCTGCTAGTACAGTGCAAGTGACAGCTTGAAACTACAACTCTCAGGTGACAACTTTAACTATTGGGATCAGAGAGTCCTTTACTATATGGGGTTTGAGTGCCCTTTACTATATGGGGGTGCAGAGGGCCCTTTACTATATGGGGGTCAGAGGCCCTTTACTATATGGGGGTCAGAGGGCCCTTTTACTATATGGGGTCAAGGGCCCCTTTTACTATATGGGGTCAAAGGCCCTTTACTATATGGGGTCA
>JAACNH010001874.1:22779-53771 GCA_019447015.1 Hymenochirus boettgeri
CGAGGGCCCTTTACTATATGGGGGTCAAGGGCCCTTTACTGTATGGGGTCAAAGGGCCCTTTACTATATGGGGTAAAGGGCCCTTTACTATATGGGGTCAGAGTGCCCTTTACTATATGGGGGTCAGAGTGCCCTTTACTATATGGGGTCAAAGGGCCCTTTACTATATGGGGTCAGAGTGCCCTTTACTATATGGGGGTAAGAGGCCCTTTACTATATGGGGTCAAAGGGCCCTTTACTATATTGGGGCCAGAGTGCCCTTTACTATATGGGGGCAAAGGGCCCTTTACTATATGGGGGTCAGAGGGCCCTTTACTATATGGGGTCAGAGAGCCCTTTACTATAGGGGGTCAGAGGGCCCTTTACTATATGGGGGTCAGAGGGCCCTTACTATATGGGGTCAGAGGGCCTTACTATATGGGGGTCAGAGGGCCCTCTACTATATGGGGGTCAGAGGGCCCTTTACTATATGAGGGTCAGAGGGCCCTTTACTATATGAGGGGTCAGAGGGCCCTTTAACTATATGGGGTCAGAGAGCCCCTTTACTATAGGGGTCAGAGAGCCCTTACTATATGGGGTCAGAGGGCCCTTTACTATATGGGGGTCAGAGGGCCCTTTACTATATGGGGTCAGAGGGCCCTTTACAATATGGGGGTCAGAGGGCCTTTACTATATGGGGGTCAGGAGAATTGTAAATGATGGTAAGTTAAAAAAGTTTACTGAACCTTGCCACTCCACATGCTTAGAAACTACAACTCCCAGCAACAAAGCATGCTGGGAGTTGTAGTTTCCAAATATCTGGAGTGCCAAGGAATTGGAGGTTACTGGTACTGGATTTGGCTATTACTGTATGGGATTCATGTATGGGAATTCTGCTGTCCATTTAAAGGGCAACTAAAGCCAAAAAACAACACAGAATCAGAAGGCAGTAGTGCTGATCATTTCTACCCTCGACTTATACTCGGGTAAGCTTATACTCGAGTATATATGGTTGGTAATCAGATCATGCAAGCAATGCTCTACGTGCTCCTTGACGTGGTTACCAGGTGAACCACAAAGACCATATCGTACTGATTTGGAAATGAGGGGTGGCTACTGGTCAGATGCCTTGCTGCTGGGTGACTTCCATATGTCTTGGCCCCCCAATATCCATGGCAGTCAATCGACTTGGCAATGAACAAACAAAACCACAGTAACGAATTTCAGATGGAATCTCTCCGGCCAAATAAGGAAACCAAGAAGATGTTGAGTTTATGGCCACAGGTTCACCCAGTAGCGCAGTGACTCTGATTATGTGTTGGCAGAGACTCAACAATAATAATCCGTTTATAATGTTATTTCTCTTTGATTGCAACAATAACAATGTATCGTTCACTTCCTGCGGGGGAATATAGAAATGTATATAGTATATAGGGGTGAAACCTGTTATTATTCAGCAGGTAGATGGACAAGGCAGCCTTAGCCAGGAACATTAAGGAAACACATCAAGTTCAGGGGTCTGTAATGAATCTTGGCACTGAGTGGCTTTTCTTGCTTCGCTAAGCAGGAAATTATCACAGAACCATTTCTTCTTCGTCTTTAAATAGAAGTCTCTGCCCAAGGGAATTTGACCCATTTCAGTGCCTAGCGCCAGTTAGGTTCACAGCAATCCAAGCCACATGCTTAGTCCATTAATATTAACCCAAAACCCTTCCTAAGAGTGCCCTTTACTATATGGGTTCAAGGGCCTTTACTATATGGGGGTCAGAGGGCCCTTACTGGGGGTCAGAGGGCTCACTATTGGGGTCAAAGGGCCTTTACTGGGGTAAAGGCCCTTTACTAGGGGTCAGATGGCCTTTACAATGGGGGTCAGATGCCTTTACTATATGGGTCAAGAGGATTCTTCCTATGGGGTTTAAAGGGCCCTTTTAGGCAAGGGCCTTACTATGGGGTCAGAGGAGTGCCCTTTACTATATGGGGTCAGAGTGCCCTTTACTATATGGGGGTCAAGTGGCCCTTTACTATATGGGGTCAAGAGTGCCCTTTACTATATGGGGTCAATATATGGCCCTTTATACTATATTGGGGTAAGGGCCCTACTATAGTTGGGCCAGAGTGCCCTTTACTATAGGGGGTCAAGGGCCCTTTACTATATGGGGGTCAAGGGCCCTTTACTAATGGGGTCAGAGAGCCCTTACTTATGGGGTCGAGGGCCTTTACATATGGGGCAGAGGCCCTTTCCTATATGGGTCAGAGGCCCTTTACTATATGGGGGTCAGAGGCCTCACTATATGGGGGTCAGAGGGCCTTTACTATATGAGGGTCACGAGGGCCCTTACTATGAGGGTCATAGGGCCCTTTACTATATGGGTTCAGAGAGCCCTTTTACTATATCTGGGTCAAGAGCCCTTTCTATATGGGGTCATAGGGCCCTTTACTATATGGGGTCAGAGGGCCCTTTACTATATGGGGTCAAGGGCCCTTTACAATATGGGGGTCAAGGGCCCTTTACTATATGGGGGGCAGGATAATGTAAATGATGGTAAGTTAATTAAAAGTTTTAACTAACGTGCCACTCCACTGCTAGAAACTACAACTCCCCAGCAACAACGCATCTGGGAGTTGTAGTTTCCAAATATCTGGAGTGCCAGGAATGAGTTACTGGTACTGGTTTGGCTATTACGTATGGGATTCATGTATGGGAATTCTGCTGTCCATTTAAAGGGCAACTAAAGCCAAAAACAACACAGAATCAGAAGGCAGTATTGCTGATCATTTCTACCCTCGACTTATACTCGGGTAAGCTTATACTCGAGTATATATGGTAATGGTAATCAGATCAGTGCAAGCAATGCTCTACGTGCTCCTTTGACGTGGTTACAGGTGAACCACAAGACCATATCGTACTGATTTGGAATGAGGGGTGGCCTACTGGGTCAGATGGCCTTGCTGCTGGGTGACTTCCATATGTCTTGGCCCCCAACTATCCATGGCAGTCAATCGACTTGGCAATGAACAAACAAAACCACAGTAACGAATTTCAGATGGAATCTCTCGGGCCAAAATAAGGAAAACCAAGAAGATGTTGAGTTTATGGCCACAGGTTCACCCAGTAGCAGCAGTGACTCGATTATGTGGTTGGCAAGACCAACAACTATAAATCCGTTTCATAATGTTATTTTCTCTCTTGATTGCAACAATAACAATGTATCGTTCACTCTGCGCGGGGGAATATAGAAATGTATATAGTAATAGGGGTGAAACATGTTTTTATTATTCAGCAGGTAGATGGACAAGGCAGCCTTGCCAGGAACATAGGAAACACATCAAGTTCAGGGGTCTGTAATGAATCTTGCCACTGGATTGGCTTTTTCTTGCTTCGCTAAGCGGAAACTTATCACAGAACCATTTCTTCTCGTCTTTAATAGAAGTCTCTGCCCAAGGGAATTGACCCATTTCAGTGCCTAGCGCCTGTTAGGTTCATCAGCAATCCAAGCCACATGCTTAGTACATTAAATATAACCCACAACCCTTCTAAATACTTAATGAGAAGCAATATGTTTATTAGCTGCCAGACCATGAAAATTAAACCTGGTTTGAATCCATACATAATAGATCCCATTGGCTCCTGGTAATAAAATTACACTTCATAAAAGCAGAATCACCAATAATTCACACTGCGTTAGGAAAACTGCAAACACAGTAATAAACCATTGATTCCATGTTGTCAGTTCACAGGGAACTCTATAGAGATAGTAAAATTAAACAAAGATGGCGCCATTAGCCCATAATGTCATTAGAATTACCAAGACGTTATCGTGGGTTGTAACAATCTTCCGGGGCTTTACGAGTTGTTGGTAATGTGGTCCTTGTAATTAATCTGTATATAACCTACCCCCTGTAGTGGATTTCTATGGGAGGAACTGTAAGATTATAAGCCTTATAATCTTACAGTTCCAGGGGGAGAAGGAAACGCAAAGCCACAAGGGGTAGGTTATAATAATAATGCACCCAAACTGTAAATTATAAGATATTAGAAGTCACCACCTTGGAGTTCCTGCCTCTGTATAAAAGGTACCTCGCCTGCGGCCTCGTACTTTTATATGTTCACGGAACTCCTCGGTGACTTCTAATATCCTTATAATTTACAGTTGTGGGTGCATTATCCACTATATTGTAAATGCTTCGGATAAAATCCTGCCAGGCTGCTTGATTTGTCCTTTATATCATTTTACACAGCGTGTAACTGGAACAGGATTGTGTTATCCTACTGGACTGTTTGGGACCATGGAACAATGCCATAAATTCTATGTTATAGTTCTACAGCGCACGTACACACAAACATTTTCTAACTCACACATTTATGAGTTGAGACATGTTTTAGACCTGTACTAGTAGTCCTTGTTTAGTTTGGAGGAAACTACTATTTGGTTGGGTTTGAGTTTTCATATGGGGGTTTAAAATTAATTTTGCTGGGGGCACATGATTCCTAGTTAGAGGCCACGTCCAAAATATAAACCTCCAACCTTGTTTTATTATTGTTCCATGAAATATAAAAAGTAAAAGTCAGAAATCTCTATAAGTGAGGAAGTGAGTAGGAATTGACTCTGGATAGTGCTATGCTACTGTACATCTATTTAATCTGTTTATTAATGATTTGGAAGTGGGGATTGTCAGCAATGTTTTCTGTGTTTGCTGACGACACAAACTTTGTCGACCATTAAAAACTTCAGAGGATGTCAATCGTTACAGGGGGATCTAGATAGATTGTCACATTGGGCTGCTAAGTGGCAGATAGATTCATGTTGATAAAATGTAGGTGATGCATTTGGACTTAAAAATACTTGTGCTACTTATACAATAAATGGCTCTGTGTTAGTGAATCCCGTTGGAAGGGATCTTGGAGTTTTTGTGATAACAACTTAAAGTAGCAACAGTGCCAGGCGGCAACAGCCAGAGCCAGCATGGTATTGTCTTGTATAAGCGGGTATGGATTCAAGGGAGGAAAATGTATTCTCTTCTCCCTCTTTACAAAGCATTGGTAAGGCCTCATTTGGAAATATGAATGCAATTTTGGAATCCTGTGTACAAAAAGGACATCCAATGGAAAAAGTGGATAATTTTTATGTTTAAAAAAGGAGAGAGCAAGATGATGATCAATGCACATTCCTGGCCCCATTAGCCATAATATCTGTGCTGTTTGCCAAACAAGAAAAGAGATGATCAATGCACACTCCTGGGCCCCATATATCATATATCTGTGCTAGTGGAAACAAAAAGAGTATGATCAATGCACATCCTGGGCCCCATATATCATAATATCTGTGCTAGTGCAACAAGAAAAGAATGATCAATGCACATTCCTGGGTCCCATATACCATAAATCATCTGTGCTAGTGCAAACAAGAAAAAGATGATCAATGCACACATTCCTGCACCATATATCATAATATCTGTGCCAGTGCAAACCAAGAAAGAGATGATCAATGCACCATTCCTGGCCCCCATATATCATAATATCTGTGCCAGTGCAAACAAGAAAAGAGATGATCAATGCACATCCCGGGGCCCCTATATCATAATATCTGTGCTAGTTACAAACAGTAAAACATGGGGGGGGTTAGTTTTTGCAATTTTTAGCATGAAAGTGAAAATCCTCTCCAACCACGTCAAGGTGACCCCAGTATGGAAGGTCCTTGTACAGTTTACCTTGGGTCATTTATCTGGCTGCACTCCCTTCTTGGTTTGGCTTTTCATGGGAAGGTTGTCTCCCTGACCTTGCATTGGATTAGTATTACAGGCTATCACTTCCCCACCGTCCTACTGGCCTTTACAAGGAGGGAAGAGGCCTCCCGTCCAATGCTTATTATTCAAGTATCAAGACCCTCAATTAAAGGGGACGTGTTGGGGTGCTACTACCACATGGAAGCTTGGGGTTATCTTGACGTAGTTGGAGGCTTTTCACTTTTATGCAATAAAATTGTAACTAACCCCCATGTTTGTTACTGTTTGCCACTAGTATAGATAATATGATTATGGGCCCGGAATGTGCTTGATCATCTCTTTTCTTGTTCCTTCTAAAGTTTTGGTCAGATCATTAGCACTTCCACTATTTTTTATATAATAATGTTCCCACGGAGCTCCCACAGCCCCCCTTTCTGTTTAAAAAAGGAGAGAGAGGAGTCAATAATTACCCCATGAAGCGTGCTTATTGGATAGGGGAAATGGGGGGATTGTCAATAGAAACAGAGAAAGATGGACCAGGACAGTTTGTGGACAATGATCAGTTCAGTCAGGTGTCCGTGTAGGGTGGACAATAAGATGTCATTGTATCATCTGCAATAGGGAAGTGAAGCCAAACGACATCTCCCTAGGAAATAGGTGTAAGGGAGAACAATAGGGTCCGAGAACAGAACCCTGCGGGACCCCCACAACCGAGAGGAACCGGATAATAGCACAAGATACAGTTAGTCAGTCCTTTAAAAAGATAGGAACCAATTTATAATCAAAGCATTTGGTTACCTGTTCTCATGGCTGGGACCCTGGAGCCAGTTTTTAAGGGGCAAATTTTTAAAAGTCTCCAGTTAATAACGGCGAGCAGATACAGCGCACCAGTTTTGACTATATCCAGATTCAGCAGCACCAGTTTTTTTGTGTGACTCTGGCCGCTGTTTATATGTCAACCAATGAGTGTGCAAGCTCTGCCCCCACCATACACTTTGCAATTGACTTCAGGAATATCACACAAAGTTCTCCAACTTGCCTCACTTCCTCTATTGACATTCAAATCCTTCATATTTATTTTCCTTTAGTGTCGTGTTGTGTCAGGTCAGTGTCAAGGACAGGGGCATTTTTACAGCTGTAGGTACTTGCTGTGGTTGTAATCCACATACTTGTTGGTCCACATCCTGTTGTGTACATTTCACAAAGTACTGCAGGAACTTTCTTCCTCCAATGGACTTCTAAACAACTTACTGGGTGTCTATTGGGGCTATCAGGCCAGGATTGTATACACGTGTGTGAGTAGACTGTGGGTAGGTTAATCCACGTTGTGTGTATACATGTATGTTTATTCATGTGTGTATATGTGTAATTATACATGTGTATAAGAGAGTGTTTCTAAGAGTATACCATCTGCTACTGCTTGTCCCTTATTCACATTGGGAGGTGTTCAAGTCCTTTCCATGCAGCCACCGGGCCTGCTCTGCTCGGGACTCTGGGCTCCTACGCCGTGTTCTGTATCTGGAATCCGGGGATATTAGAACATCATGATAGTTCCCCGTATCTATTCTTTGTGTTCTCTCCCTGATGGCTATGTGCATTTCAGTACAATGTTATTTGAAGAGAGGAATGTGTTGTTTTGAACAGTAATAATTGAATTATTGCTGTCAAGGTCTCAGATTTTATGGATTCTTTCCATGGTCTCAGAACCTTCATAAGAACATTGGTTGGGGACCAATTATTTAATATCCTTTCTATGATATTTTTCCTTTCCTTCCCTTCATTAGAGCTTTCGATTTCAAAAGCTCAAGTCCTTGTGTTTTATGATTTTTTATTGCCTTTTTATAGCAAACCCAAAAGCTTCCAACCTATGGATAAAGGGTTCTGGGACACAATTCCCTCATTAGAAGAGACCATCAGGTATATTTCACCCGGCACAACCCAAACTTTCCTATGACAAAATGGGATTTAAATGAGTTTTTCTCAATAGACACAGTAGAATACTACAGATACTAACGAACTACTATACTACGAACTACTAACTACGAACTACTCTACATAACGACTACTAATCTACTAACCACTACTAATACTCACAACACGACTAATACTACGAACTACTACATACTACTAACAATACTATACTATAACGACCTACTAATACACGAACTACTAATACTACAAAACTACTATATACACGACTACTATACTACAACTACTTATACTATGAACTACTATACTATGAACTACAAACTAACGACCTCACTAAACTATGAACTACTATACTTAATACAAACTACGATACTAGAAACTACTAATACTCTGAACTCTAAACAACTACACCTGAATACTACGTATACGCTACTAATACTACGACTACTTATACTACGACCCTACTAATACTCGACACTACTACTTCTACAAACTACTAATACTACGAACTACTAATACTACAAACTACTTATACTATGAACTACTAATACTATGAACTACTAATACTACGACCTACTAATACTATGAACTACTAATACTACAAACTACTAATACTATGAACTACTAATACTATGAACTACTACACTAACGACCTGCTAATACTATAAACCTACTAATACTTACGAACTACTAATACTATAACTAGTATTATAGCCTTTAATCTTGAAGTTCCAGGGGGAGAAAGGAAACCATAAGCCCAAGGGGTATGTTATAATAATAATGCACCCCAACTGTAACATATAATGGGATATTAGAAGTCACCACCTCGAGTTCCGTGCCCGTATAAAAAGTACTTGGTCTGCGCCTCGTACTTTTATATGGTCACGGACTCCTTGGTGACTTCTAATATCCTTATCATTTACAGTTGTGGGTTGCATATCCACTATATAAACTGTGGAAAGGAGCACAATCCACAAATCCAATGTAAAATACCTATTTAGTTTTCTATTAGTAACACAGATTCCGCTTATTTGAATCCTCCTTTATACCCTCATATTATTACAGTCCCCTATAAGGACTAGGCTATCTCTATGTTAGAATACAGCGTGAATATTCCTCATTTATGTTACGTTGGACCCTTCATATTATTACAGTCCCGCTATAAGGACTAGAGTTCTCTATAGTGTATCGGAGTGAATTCCCTCATTTATACCCTTCTATTATTAAGTCCCGCTATAAGACTAGGATTCTCTTATAGTGTATAAAGAGTGAATTCCTCATTTATCCCTTCATATTATTACGGTCCCTGCTATAAGGACCTGGATTCTCTATAGTTGGTTATACAGAGTGAATTTCCTCATTTATACCCTTCATATTATTACAGTCCCTGCTAATAGGACTAGGTTCTCTATACGTGTATACAGAGTGAAATATTCCTCGTTTAACCCTTCATATTATTACAGTCCCTGTATAAGGCTAGATTTTCTATAGTGTATCAGAGTGACATATCCCTCATTTATACACCCTTCATATATTACAGTCCTGCTATAAGGACTATGGAATTCCTCATAGTGTATACAGAGTGAATATTCCTCATTTATATACCTTCATATTATTCAGTCCCCCGCTATAAGGCTAGGATTCTCTATATGTAATACAGCAGTGAATATTCCTCATTTATAGACCCTTCGATTATTACAGTCCCCGCTATAAGGAAAACCTAGATTCCTCTATAGTGAATACAGAGTGAATATTCCTCATTTATACCCTCCATATTATTACAGTCCCTGCTTAAGGACTAGGATTCTCTATAGTGTATCAGAGTGAATATTCCTCATTTTACCCTTCGTATTATTACGGTCCCTGCTATAGGACTAGGATTCTCTATATTGTAATACAAGAGTGAATATTCCTCATTTATACCTTCGTTTATTACAGTCCCCGCTATAAGGACTGGGATTCTCTATCCAGTGTATACAGATGAATATTCCCATTTACTACCCTTCGTCATTATTACAGTCCCCGCATAAGGACTGGATTCTCTATAGAGAAATACAGAGTGAATATTCCTCTTTATACCCTCATTTATAGCAGTCCCCGCTATGATGACTAGGACTTCTCTATAGTGTAATACAGAGTGAATATCCCGTCATTTTTTTATACCGTCTATTATTACAAGTCCCCGCTATAAGGACTAGGATTCTCTATAGTGTATCAGAGAGTAATATCCCTCATTTATAACCCTTCAATATTATTGCATCCCCACTATAGGACTAGGATTCTTATAGTGGATACAGAGTGAATATTCATTCATTTATACCCTTCATATTATTACAGCCCCGCTATAAAGGACTAAGGATCTCCATAGCGTTATAAGAGTGAAATATCCCTCATTTATACCCTTCATATTATTGCAGTCCCCACCTAAAGACTGGGATTTCATTAGTGTGATACAGAGTGAATACTTCCTCATGTATCATCCTTCCATATTATTACAGTCCCCACTATAATGGACTAGGATTCTCTATAGTGGATCCAGAGTGAATCATTCCTCTTTAATACCCTCATATTATTACATCCCCTCTATAAGGACTAGGATTCTCTATATGGTATCAGAGTTATATTCCTCATTTATACCCTTTCATATTATTACAGTCCCTGCTATAAGGACTAGTTCTCTATAGTGTATACAGTTTAATATCCCTCCATTTATAACCCTTCATATTATTGCAGTCCCCACTATACAGGACTAGATTCTTCTATATGGATACGAGTGATATTCCTCATTTATATCCTCATATTATTACAGTCCCCTCATATGGACAGGATTCTCTATATAGTGTACTACATAGTGAATATTCCTCTTTATACCCTTCATATTATTACAGTCCCCTGCTATAAAGACTAGGATTCTTCTATATGAATACAGAGTGAATATTCCTCATTTATCCCCTTCATATTATTACGTCATCAGTCCCCGCTATAAAGGACTAGGTATCTCTATAGTGTTACAGAGTGAATATCCTCATTTATAACCCTTCATATTATTAAGTCCCCGCTATAAGGACCAGAATCTCTAAGTGTATACGAGTGAATATTCCCTCATTTATACCCGTCCATATTTTACGTTCCCGCTATAAGGACTAGGATTCTCTATGTGGAATACAGAGTGAATATTCCTCATTATTATACCCTTCATATTTTATCAGTCCCCTATAGGACTTAGGATTCTCTATAGTTAATACAGAGTGAAATATCCCACATTATACCCCTCATATTATTACAGTCCCCCGCTATAAGACTAGGATTTCCTATAGTGAATACCGAGTGAATATTCCTCAGTTTTAGTAATCCTTCATATTATTACAGTCCCCTCTATAAGGATTCGGATTCTCATAGGGTAATACAAGAGTGAATATTCCTCATTTATACCCTTCATATATTACAGTCCCCTGCTATAAGACTAGGATTCCTAAGTGATACAGAGTGAATATCCTCATTTATATCCTCATATTATTACAGTCCCCGCTATACCGGACTAGGATTCTCTATAGTGAATCAGAGTGAAATATCCCTCCTTTATACCCTTCATATTATTAACGCTTCCCTGCTATAAAGGACAGGATTCTCTATAGTGTATACAGAGTGAATATTCCTCTATTTATACCCTTCATATGTAATTACAGTCCTGCTATAAGGACTAGATTCTCTATAGTTGTAATACGAGTGCATATTCCTCTTTAATACCCTTCATATATTAACAGTCCCCGCTATAAGGACTAGGATTCTCTATATCGGATACAGAGTGAATTATTCCTCTTATACCCTTTATATTATTACAGTCCCCCTATAAGGACCTAGGTTCTCTTATCGTATACAGAGTGAATATTCCTCATTTATACCCTTCATATTATTACAGTCCCCGCTATAAAGGACCTAGGATTCTCTATAGCGTATACAGAGTGAATATTTCCTCATTTATACCCTTCATATTATTACAGTCCCACATCCCGCTTAACAGGACTAGGATTCTCATAGTGTAATACAGAGTGTGATATCCCTCATTTATACCCTTCATATATTACAGTCCCCCTATAAGGACTAGGATCTCTATAGTGTATAAAACAGAAGTGAATATCCCTCATTTTATATACCCTTCGTATTATTACGTCTCCGCTATAAGGACTAGGATTCTCTATAGTGAATACAGAGTGAATATTCCTCATTTACCCCTTCTTATTATTCCAGTCCCGCTATAAGGACTAGGATTCTCTATAGTGTATACAGATTGAATCTTCCTCATTTATACCCTTTCATATTATTACAGTCCCCGCTATAAGGACTAGTATTCTCTATAGTGTAAACAGAGTGAATATTCCTCATTTATACCCTTCATATTATTACATCCCCGCTATAAGGACTAGATTCTCTATAGTGAATACAGAGTGAATATTCCTCATTTATACCCTTCACATATTATTCAGTCCCCGCTTAAGAACTAGGATTCTCTATCGTGTATAAAGCGGAGTGAATATCCTCATTTATACCCTTCTATTATTACAGTTCCCCGTCTATAAGGACTTAGGATTCTCTATAGTGTATACGAGTGAATATCCCTCATTATTACCTTCATATTATTACAGTCCCCGCTTATAAGGACTAGGTTTCTCTATAGTGTATACAGAGTGATATTCCCTCATTTATATACCCTTCATATTATTACGGTCCCTCGCTATAAAGGACTAGGATTCTCTATAGTGTTATACAGAGTGAATATTCCTCATTTATACCCTCGGTATTATTCAGTCCCCGCTATAATGACTAGGACTTCTCTATAGGAATACAGAGGTGAATATTCCTCATTTATACCCTTCATATTATTACAGTCCCCGCTATAAGGACTAGGATTCTCTATAGGATATACAGAGTGAATATTCCTCATTTAATACCCTCCTATTATTACAGGTCCCCGCTATAAGGACTAGTATTCTCTATAGTGTATCAGAGTGAATGTCCCTCATTTATACCCTTCATATTATTACAGTCCCGCTATTAGGACTAGATTCTCTATAGTGAATACGGAGTGAATCATTCCTCATTTATACCCTTCATATTATTACAGTCCCCGCGTATAGAGGACTAGGATTCTCTATAGTGTATACGAGTGAAATATCCCTCATTTATTTACCCTTCATATATTACAGTCCCCCAGCTATAATAGGACTAATTCTCTATAGTTTGTATACGGAGTAAATATCCCTCATTTATACCTTCATATTATTACAGTCCCCCGCTATAAGACTAGGATTCCTTATAGTGTATACGGAGTGAATATCCCTCATTTATACCCTTCATATTTTGACAGTCCCCGCTATAAAAGGACTAGGGATTCTCTATAGTGTATACGGAGTAATATCCCTCATTTATACCTTTCATTTATTACAGTCCCCCTATAAGGACGGATTCTCTATAGTGTATACAGAGTGAATATCCCTCTTTTACCCTTCATATTTTACAGGTCCCCGCTATAAGGACTAGGATTCTCTATAGTGTAATCAGAGTGAACTATTCCTCATTTAATACCCTTCGTATTATTACAGTCCCCGCTATAAGGACTAGGATTCTCTATAGTGAATACAAGTGAATATTCCCATTTATACCCTTCATATTATTACAGTCCCCGCTATAAGGACTAGGATTCTCTATAGTGTATACGAGTGAAATATTCCTCATTTATTACCCTTCATATTATTACAGTCCCCTCGCTATAAGGACTAGGATTCTCTATAGTGTATACAGAGTGAATATTCCTCATTTATACCCTTCATAATTATTACAGTCCCCCCTATAAGGACATGGATTCTCTAGTAGTGTATACGAGTGAATATTCCTTTCATTTATATAACCCTTCATATTATTACGGTCCCTCTAATAAGGGACTAGGATTCTCATAGTGTATACAAGTGGAAATTCCTCATTTATCCCCTTCGTATTATTACATGTCCCCGCTATAGACTGGGATTCTCTACAGTGTATACAGAGTGAATATTCCTCATTTATACCCTTCGTATTATTACACATCTCCCGCTATAAGGACTAGGATTCTCTATAGAGAGACAGAGTGGATATTCCTCATTTTACCCTTCAATTATTACAGTCCCCGCTATAAGGACTAGATTCTCTATAGTGTACAGAGTGAATATCCCTCATTTATACCCCATTATATTGCAGTCCCCGCTATAAGGACTAGGATTCTCTATAGGTGTATACAGAGTGAATATCCCTCATTTATACCTTTCATATTATTGCAGTCCCCCTATAAGGACTAGGATTCTCTATAGTGTATACAGAGTGAAATATCCCTCATTTTATACCCTTCATATTATTGCAGTCCCCCTATAAGGACTAGGATTCTCCTATAGTGTATACGAGTGAATATCCTCATTTCTACCTTCATATATATTACAGTCCCCCGCTATAAGGACTAGGATTCTCTAGTGATACAAGTGAATATCCCTCATTTATACCCTTCATATTATTACAGTCCCGCTATAAGGACTAGGATTCTCTATAGTTTATAACAGAGTGAATATCCCTCATTTATACCCATCAATTTATACAGTATCCCGCTATAGGATAGGAGTCTCAATAGTGTATACAGATGAATATTCCTCATTTATACCCTTCAATATTTATTCCAGTCCCCGCTATAAGGACAGGATTCTCTATAGTGTATACAGAGTGAATTCCCTCATTTATACCTTCGTATTATTACAGTCCCCGCTATAAGGACTAGGATTCTCTATAGGTGATCAGAGTGAATTTCCCTCATTTAACCCTTCATATTATTACAGTTCCCCGCTATAAGGACTAGGATTCTCTATAGTGTATACAGAGTGAATATCCCTCTTATTTTAAACCCCTTCGTATTATTACAGTCCTCGCTATAAGGACTGGGATTCTCTACCATGTATACCCGATGAATATTCTACATTTATACCTTCATATTATTAACAGTCCCCGCTACATGACAGGACTTCATCTATAGTGTATACAGAGTGAATTTCCACATTATACCTTTCATATTATTACAGTCTCCCGCTAAATGCTAGGATTTCTCTATAGTGTATACAGAGTGATATTCCACATTTATACCTTTCATATTATTACGTCCCCGCTATAAGGACTAGGATTCTCTATAGTGTATACAGAGTGAATATTCCACATTTATATACCTTCATATTATTACAGTCCCCCGCTATAAAGGACTGGGATTCTCTATAGTGTTACAGAGTGAATATTCCACTTTATACCCTTCATATTTTTACAGTCCCCGCTATAAGTACTAGGATTCTCTCTAGTGGATACAGTGAATATTCCTCATTTATACCCTTCGTAATTATTACAGTCCCCGCTTAAAGGACTAGGATTCTCTATAGTTGAATACAGTGAATATCCCCATTTATACCTCATATTATATTATTACTTCATATTATACAGTCCCCGCCTATAAGACTAGATTCCTCTATAGTGAATACAGAGTGATATCCCCATTTATACCTCTTCACAATATTATTACATTCCCCCATAAGGACTTAGGATTCTCTATAGTGTAATACAGCGTGAATATTCCTCATTTTTATACCCTTCATATTATTACAGCCCCACTAATAAGGACTAGGATTCTCTATATAGTGTATACAGAGTGAATTTCCTCATTTATACCCTTCATATTATTCCAGTCCCCGCTATAATGGACTAGATTCTCTATAGTGTATACAGAGTGAATATCCCCATTTATACCCTTCATATTATTGCAGTCCCCGCTATAAAGGACTAGGATTCTCTATAGTGTATACCGATGAGATATCTCATTTATACCCTTCATAGATTAGTACCAGGTCCCCGTATAGCCTATATCTTGGCTAAGGTGTCTAACTATAGTGTATCGAAATATTCCTCAATTTATATCCTTCATATTTTACAGTCCCCCGCTATAGGGACTGCTAAGGATTCTCTATATAGTGTATACGGGGGAGAGTGAATGAATTTCATCTCATTGTTATAACCCGTTCATATAGTTACAGGTCCCGCTCTAATAGGGATTAGGGATTTGCTCTATAGTGATACCAGCAGTGGAGTGACAATCCCTCATTTATTAACCCGTCAGTATAAAGTCCCCGTATTAAGGGACTAGGATTCCTCTATACTGTTATACGAGTAGAATATTCCGCATTATATACCCTTCCATATTAGTTTTTACGAGTCCCCCTCTTATAAGGGAGGGACTATGATTCTCTAGAGTAGTGTATATCGAGAGTGCAATATCCCTCTTTATAACCCTTCATATTTATTTACAGTTCCCCGCTACTAAGGGGGAGGGCTAGGTCCGGAAGGAGACGAGGTATACAGGGAGGAGGAGTATCTATAATAGCCTCTCACGCAGGTCTAGCAGGAGGTAGTGAAAGCACCCGCTAATAAGGGGACTAGGATCCTCATATAAGTGGTATACAGAGTGGATATGCACCTCATTTATAACCTTTCTATTATTGACGCGTTCCCCAGCTATAAGGGGGGACTAGGATTCCTCTATAGTGTATATACAGAGTGAAAGTCCTCCTCATTTATATCCCTTCGTATATTATACAGGGGGTCCCCGCGGATTAAAGGGGGGACTTAGGATTTCTCTTATAGTGTGTACCAAGATGGAATATCCCTCATTTTTATACACTTCTATATTTTACAGTCCCCGCGATATAGGAAAGGAACTTAGGGGATTCTCTATAGTGGTATACAATGGGACGTTGAAATTCCTCATTTATACCCTTTGAATATATCGCCGACATAAGGGCAGTTCCTCGTATAGGGGATCAAGATCCCTTTGATAGGATACGAAGTGAAATAGTCCCTGCATTTATGACCCTTCAATATTAGTTACAGTCCCCGCCTATAAGGGACTAGGATCTCTAACTAGTGTATGAACGGTTTGATTATACTCTCATTTATACCCTCATATTAATTTCGCCGTCCATGCGCTATTAAGGGAACTAGGATCTCTATAGTGATTTACAGGAGTGGAAGATATCCCTTCATTTATACCTTTCAGGTATTTGACAGTCCCCGCTAATAAGGGGGGGGACTAGGACTTCTCTGTAGATGTTATTACAGAGGGGAATATTCCTATTGTTACTTCATACACAACTCCCGCTATTAGGGCGTACTTATTATAAATTACAGAGTAACCCCAAGATCCCCCTATTTAACAGCGAATCAGGCTGGGATTCTCTAATAGTGTATATACGAGTGAATATCCCTCATTTCTTTAAACCCTTTCCATATTATTGGACAGTCCCCGCTACTAAGGACTAGGATTCTCTATAGGTAGTACGGAGTGAATATTCCCTCAATTTATTTACCCTGTCATATTATTGCCAACAGTCCCCGCTATTAGGGGACTAGGATCTCTATAGTGTATACCAGAGTGAATAAGTCCTAGAGTTAGGGTGGAAACGCCTCAATAGGAGGCCGGCAGGCCACCAGTCTAAAGGAACTAGGATGTCTCTATAGATTGTATACAGGAGTGAAGACCCTACATGTATAAAGTTCTATTATTACAAGTTCCCCCGCATAAGGAATAGGGATTCTCATAGTGTTAATCCAGATGACTATCCCTCATTTATTAACCCTTGTCAATTATTAACATTTCCCCCCCTATAAGGGCTAGGATTCTCCATAAGTAATACAGGATGGAATCCCTTGCCAGTTAATACCCAGTATGATTTTACAGTCCCCGCATTAAGGGACGTAGGATTTTCCTCAATATAGTGTAACAGGTTGAATATTCCTCATTTTATTTACACCCTTCAGTCTTTACAGTCCCCGCATAGAGGCTGGATTGCTCTTATATGTGTTGATATACAGAGTGAAATCTCCCCATGTGTACCTTCGCTATTATTCAGTCACCCTCATAAGGGACTCAGGATTCTCTCATCGTTGATATACAGGAGGTGAATATTCCTCATCTTATCCCTTCATATTATTACAGTCCCCGCTCCCCTATAGGGAACCTAGGATTCTCTAATAGTGTTTACAGAGAGGAAATATCCCTCATTTATACCTTCATATTATTACAAAGTCCTCGCTATCAAGGGGACTTGGGATTTCCTTAAGGTGTATACAGAGTGAATATTCCAACATGTTTTTACCTTGCATTTATTATTACCAGTCCCCGCTATAAGGACTAGGGGATTTCTCTGATTAGTTGTATGACAGAGTGTAAGTATTCCACATTTATTACCTTCATATTTATTACAGGTCCCCGCCTAGAAGGGGGGACTGGGATTACTCTATAGTGTATACAGAAGGAATTGCCCAATGTAGTACCTTCATATTATGACAGGGGTCCCCGCTATTACAAGGATAGTGGGATTCTCTATTAGTGTATGTTATACAGAGTGAACTATTCCATCATTTTTATCCATTTCTTCGTATTTATTTAACAGTCCCCGCTATTAAGGGGGGGGGACTGATATTCTCTATAAAGTGTAATACCAAGGAGTGAATATTACCCCATTTATACCTTTTTGCATTATTTTTACAGTTCCCCCTATAGGGGACTAGGGGAATCGGAGGGTAGGGTATCCCTAGGGAAAGGCCGGTCCCATGGGGAGCTCCGGTTCTAGGTAGTGACCGGCTCCCGAACAGGGAACGTACGGAGGGGGCGTCGAAGAGTGGAGTAACAGAGTGTAAGTAGGCTTCCTCGGGTATACCGTCAGGATGAGGGGAATAGTAGGACTGGACTTCACCCCGACTAAATAATACTTATGCGATTCTGGCCTTTCATATGTGATAAGATACGAATAGTCATATTCCCTTATTAAACCCTTAATATTATTACCAGTCCCCCTTATAAGGAACTAGGCGATTCTCTATAGTGTATACAGAGTGGAATATACATTTTCTTCTATATACGTCCGTACTATTGGTTACCTCCTTTCAGATGTATACAGTCCCACGTAAGGGACCTAGTCCATATATTTTATTACAAGGTGAATACCCTCACTAACTAATTATTCAGGTCCCCGCTATAAGGGGACTTAGGATTCTCTATAGTGTATACAGGAGTGAATTATCCTCCTCATTATTACCTCATATTATTCAGTCCCCGACTATAAGGGAAGCGGATTTCTCATATATGTGTATACAAGAGGTGGAATATTCCTCCAATTTATAACCCTTCAATATTATTTACAGTCCCCCTCTAATAGGCGAGGATGCTTTCTCTATTAGTGTATACAGGAGTGGAATATTCCTCAATTATATTACCTTCCATAATTATTACAGGTTTCCCCGACTATCAAGGACTAGGAGAATTCCTTTCTCTATATGTGTATAACAGGGGAGGTGGGAATATTCCTCATTAATACCCGTTCATATTATTTAACAGTCCCCGCTATAAGGGGATAGGATTCTCTTTAGTGTATAACAATGAGTGAAATATTTGTTCCTCATTTATTACCCCTATATTATTTACAGTCCCCGCTTTAAAGGGGGGGGGACTAGGGCGATGCTCTATAGTGTATACCAGAGTGAGCTTATATAATCCTGAATTTCTAACTTGTAGTATCAGTCCCGTATAAGACTAGGTGCTATTAAGTGTTATTACAGAGTGGAATATGTCCTGCAATTTTAATGACCCTTCATATTATTACAGTCCCCGCTATAAGGACTAGGAATTTCTCATAACGTTGATTATCAGGAGTGGGGAATTATTCTCATTTATACCATTCCTATTATTAAACAGGTGCCCCGACTATAAGGGAACTGGATTCTTCTGATAGTGTATACAGAGTGATAATCTTTCATTTATACCCTTGGTATTATTACAGTCCCCCGCTTATATAAGGACTAGAGGATTCGTAAGTATTTGAAGTGTTACGGGAGTGAATTATCCCATTTTTCCCATTATATTTGACCATCCGCTAGAAAGGGTACTTATTTTCATTATTAAGTTCGTTATTCCCTACTAAGGGAATAGGATCCTCTAATGTATAGCTATATCCCTTCTGATATTTTTACAAGTGCCCACTATAAGGACTAGGATTCTGGCTATATGTGTATTACAGAGTGAATATTCCCTCATTTTATACCTTCATTATTATTACAGTCCTCCGCTATAAGGGACTAGGATTTCTCTGGAGTATGTATAGAGGAATATCCAGGGGGCATAGGGACCGGTTCAAGAGTACGTCCCGGAGTATAAGGATTCAGGAATCCGTCGGTAAGGGGAACGAGTGAAGGGATTCACAGGGTAACAAGGGCAATTATAGCAGCCCGCAGGTAAGGGAGTGACCTAAGTGCTACAGAGTTTGAAATTCCACATGGATTAGGATTTACCTGTTCAGGTTTATTACGGAGGTGCCCCGTAAGGGATAGATTCTTAATGTATAACCTTCAGATGTGGAAGTCCCCGCTATGGATGCTCTCTTATTATGTATCAAGTGAAGACCATCATTCCTTAATAGTTACAGGTCCCCCGCTATAAGGGGGGACCCTTAGGGATTCTCTATAGTGTCTACGGGAGTGAATATTCCCCATTTATACCCCTTCATATTATTACAGTCCCCGCCCTATAAAGGACTAGGAAGTGCTCTAATAGGTGTATACGAGAGTGGACTATTCCTCATTTATGATACCCTTCAGTATTTACAGGTGTCCCCGCTATACGGGGATGAGGATTCGCTTCTAGGGTACGGAGGGGTGTATGCCGCACAGTAGTTGAATACCTCACTTTTACCCCATAATATTTACAGTCCCCGCTAAAGGGACTAGGATCTTCTACTATAGTTGTATACAAAGTTGAATATTCCATCATTTTATTTATTTTAACACCTTCGTATTATGCAGTTCCCCCCGCTATAAAGGGACTAGGATGTCTCTAAGATGTGTATTACAGAGGTGAATATTTCTCTTCCTGTATTAACCTTCATGATTTGTAACGTCAGTCCCGACTATAAGGACTAGATTCTATATAGTGAATTATCACAGAGTGATATTCCTCATTTATACCCTTGCATATTATGTACCCAGTTTCCCCGCTATATAAAGGACTAGATTCTCTCATAGGTGTACTACAGAAGGAAATAATTCCTTCCATTTATTGATCCTTCATATTATTACAGTCCCACGCTATTGAAGGTGACTAGGATTTCTCTATAGTAGGTTACAGAGTGGAAATTTTTGTACCTCATTTTTATACCCTTCATATTATACAGGTCACCCCCTATAGGGAATAGGATCCTATAGTGTATACAGAGTGAATATTCCTCATTTATACCCTTCATATTGATTACAGTCCCCCAGCTATAAGGGACTTGGATCTCTGTAATAGTGAGGAAAGGAGTGAATATCCCCTGCCATGATGTATCCTTTTTTCATAGATGTACCCTACCCAGTTCCCTGCTGATAAGGAATAGGATCTCTATAGTGTATACAGAGTGAATATCGCATCATTTATCCTGTCATTATTATTATAGTCCCTGCTAGAAGGATCTAGGAATTCCTATAGCGTATAACAGAGTGGGAAATATTCCAATCATTTTACCCTTCATTCTTATTACCAGTCCCCGCCTAAGCGACGGATTCTCTATAGCGTATACAAGAGTGAATTATCCCATTTATACCGTCTCAATATTAGTTACAGTTCCCCGCTATAAGGGGACTAGGGTGATTCTCTATAGTCGATAACAGAGTAATATTCCTCATTTTATACCTTCTTTATTAAAGTCCCCGGCTATACAGGGACTAGGGGATTTCTCCTATCAGTGAATATCAGAGGTGAATTATTCCCATTGTATACCCTCATAATTATAACAGGTCCCCCGCTTAATAGGGACTATGATTCTCTATTAGTGTATACAGAGTGGGGAAATTAGCATCCAGTTTATCACGTGTCATTTAATTACTTACAGTTTCCCCCACTATAATGACTAGGAGGTTCGCTGAGTAGAGTGGCTGACAGAGGTGAAAGAGGTCCGCCAGGATGGAACGGCAGTTATTAGGTAGGCAGTCCCGCTATAAGGGGACTAGGATTCTCTACAGTGTATACAGAGTGAATACTTCCCTCCATTTTGGATACCCTTTCATATTAGTACGTCCCCCGCTATATAGGACTGGATTCTCTATAGTGTATCGAGTGAATATCCCTCATTTATACCCTTCGTATTATTATCCGTCCCCCGCTATAAGGACTAGGATTTCTTAAGTGAATACAGAGTGAATACCCTCATTTATACCCTCTTTATTATTACAGCTCCCCGCTAATAAGGACTGAGGATTCCCTCTAAGTGTATACGAGTAATATTCCTCATTAATACCCTTCATATTATTACCGTCCCCAGCTATAAGGACTAGGATTCGCTATATGTATACGGTGAATATCCCTCATTTATACCCTTCATATTATTAACGGTCCCCTCTATACGGACTAGGATTCTCTACCCATATAGTAAAGGGCCCTCTGACCCCCATATAGTAAAGGGCACTCTGACCCCATATAGTAAAGGGCCCTTTGACCCCATATAGTAAAGGGCCCTTTGACCCCATATAGTAAAGGGCCCTCTGACCCCCATATAGTAAAGGGCCCTCGTGACCCCCATATAGTAAAGGGCCCTCTGACCCCCATATAGTAAAGGGCACTCAAACCCCATATAGTAAAGGACTCTCTGATCCCAATAGTTAAAGTTGTCACCTGAGAGTTGTAGTTTCAAGCTGTCACTTGCACTGTACTAGCAGCTGTTTTTGCCCCAAACTGAGGAGACCCATCAGATTTACAGCATCCAGATGAACAGTGACAGTGCTGAGTGAGTCCAGCAGCCAGACTACAGGAAGCAGGAAGTGTAAAGGCAGATCAGCTCCTGTAACTTTCTATGCAGGTTAACACAGCGCCACCTACTGGTTACTATCTGCAATTGCAGAATTCGGATCTAAATTAGGACTATAAGTCGAGGTTAGGTTTTCAGGCCTGAAAAAGCCTGAAAAATTTGACTTATACTCGAGTATATACGGTATTTAGTTAGTTCCTCAGCTTCGTTTAGCTGTTTTTGTAACTGTTGAATCACTGTCTCTCTTCCCCAGCTCTTTCTCTAAAACTTGCATTTCTTGTTCCCCTGGTTGAACTTTCACCAAGTCCTGTAATTCTCCATCTTTCTGAATTAGTAAATCTAAAATCTGGTTTCTTCCCCAGGTTGACTACGTTTTTGGTTTCTTGAAAGTGCCAGCTGTGATGCCGGAGTCCCCCGAGTAACCTTCAGTGCCTATACCCCAATCTACAGCCGCTGTCTTCACCTATAGACAAGCCCCCGATCGTCACGGTTACCCCCAGGTCTTAGAGCGCAAGGTATAGACGCTGAGGCCGGGTATACTCTGGAAAACCGGAACACCAATGGAGCAATGAACAAGAACAATGAGGAGAACACTGAAAAGAACATTGCTAGGCTACAAGAACCAGACTTTGGCTACTATAAGAAATAGCAGGGACCACTAGCTTGGCTAACTAAAACTATAGCAGGTAATGACTGAGTGCCAAAAACAGACTTAAAGGGCATGTCCACCCCCAAAACTATAATCCCCCCAACTACTGGCCCCACCATGTAGTGTAGTTTAATCCTTACCTCACATCCCAGCTCCATATGGTTCTCCTGTAGCCCCCCCCCCCCAAAGTTCCAAAACTAACCACCAGGAGGCTAGCAGGTCCATATAGGACTCTGCCTCCTACCTGGCCTCCGGGAGAATTTTGGCATGCGTACTGCAGCCCTTCTCCCCCTCCCTCTCCCTCCCTCTCCCTCCCTCTCCCTCCCTCTCCCTCCCATTCTGCTATCCCTCCCCCTAGCATAAAACCCCTTTAATACTGTATTCCCCCATGTCTCCCAGCCCCAACCGCATATTTTTTATTTTTAGAAAGCTCCCCAAACTCTTACTTACCTCTCCTCTTTCCTCCGCTGCACTGAATGACCGGCAGCCGCGTCTGTGATTGGCTGCCGCTCAGCCAATCACAGACACGACTGCCGGTCCCGCCCCTCTGCTTGCATTTTCTCGCAAGCAGAGGGCCGGGAGCGCAGTGGAGGAAAGAGGGGAGGTAAGTAGAGTTTGGGGGGCTTTCTAAAAAAATAAATAATGCGGTTGGGGCTGGGGGACCAGGGAGAATAACATATTAAAAATTATATTTAAGGGTGGACATACCCTTTAAATACAGCAGGGGAACCAATGGTGAACAAGAGAACAAGAGACTGATACATGATTGGCCAGTTTGAATAATTAGGAATCTTCTCTGTCCAATTAGCGTTTGCGGGAGTGGAGAAGATAGGAAGTGATGCCCTTACGCATCTGCGAGACACCAGAAGACAGCCGGGCCGCCGTGTGAGAAGAGGTGAGTGTGCCCAGGCCTGAAGATGCTGGCCGCAGGTGACGTCATCTCCGAAGATCTGCAACGCGAGTGAGGAGACCCGCCGCGGGAACCAGGACAAGGTAAGCGCCTAACACCAGCATTTCGATTAGTTCCATGGGCAACAATTCCAAGTCATGCAGTTCATCAGTTCATTAACTTTCCTTTGGTGCAGTTACCAATCAATTTCCTGCATATAATGAAGGAACGGTCAGAAGAGAAATAAAAACAGACGTTTGGAATCCAAATGAAGGTAGATATGGGGCGAAACTCCCTCCCCAGAATCATGTTAAACCCCATTGGGTTTCACAAAAGTCACCCAATACGACACAATGTGACGCTACTTTATAACTCTAAACCGAGCCATATACAGGCAGATGGTTATCCAATCAGATGGAAGTTTAGTTCTTAAGGATGTTTCACTATCATCCGATTGGATCTCTCAATTCAGAATGACAAGAATCTGTGGCAATTATGAACCTGGAATTATCCCCAGTTGGGTTGGGTGCAAATAATGCTTCTGGGGGATGGGTATACCCTTGCTCCATATTCCCAATTATCCCCAGTTAAAATGTCCCATATTCCCCATTATCCCCAGATAAAATGCTCCATATTCCCAATTATCCCCAGATAAAATGCTCCATATTCCCCATTATCCATTATCCCAGATAAAATGTCCCATATCCCATTATCCCCATTAAAATGCTCCATATCCCAATTATCCCCAGTAAAATGTCCCATATTCCCCATTATCCCCAATAAAATGCTCCATATTCCCAATTATCCCCAGATAAAATGTCCCATATTCCCCATTATCCCCAGATAAAATGCTCCATATTCCCAATTTCCCGATAATGCCCATATTCCCCATTATCCCCAGATAAAATGCTCCATATTCCCCATTATCCCCAGATAAAATGTCCCATATTCCCCATTATCCCCAGATAAAATGCTCCATATTCCCCATTATCCCCAGATAAAATGCTCCATATTCCCCATTATCCCCAGATAAAATGTCCCATGTTCCCCATTATCTCCTGTCAAAATGTCCCATGTTCCCCATTATCTCCTGTCAAAATGTCCCATGTTCCCCATTATCTCCTGTCAAAATGTCCCATGTTCCCCATTATCTCCTGTCAAAATGTCCCATGTTCCCCATTATCTCCTGTCAAAATGTCCCATATTCCCCATTATCCCCAGATAAAATGCCCATATTCCCCATTATCCCCAGATAAAATGCTCCATGTTCCCAATTATCCCCAGATAAAATGCTCCATATTCCCCATTTATCCCATATAAAATGCCCATATTCCCATTATCCCGATAAATGCTCCATATTCCCCATTATCCCCAGATAAAATGCTCCATATTCCCCATTACTCCATGATAAAATGCTCCCATGTTCCCCATATCCCTTATAAATGCTCCATATTCCCCATTATCCCCAGATAAATGCTCCATTTCCCCATTATCCCGAGAAAATGCTCCCATTCCCCATTATCCCCAGATAAAATGCTCCATATTCCCAATTATCCCCAGATAAAATGCTCCCTATTCCCCATTATCCCCAGATAAAATTGCCCATATTCCCAATTATCCCCATGTAAAATGTCCCATATTCCCCATTATCCCCAGATAAAATGCTCCATATTCCCAATTATTCCCCAGATAAAATGCTCCATATTCCCCATTCTCCATATAAAATGCTCCATATTCCCCATTATCCCCAGATAAAATGCTCCATTTCCCCATTATCCCCAGATAAAATGCTCCATATTCCCAATTATCCCCATATAAAATGCTCCATAGTCCCCATTATCCCCAGATAATAAAATGCTCCATATTCCCCCATTACCCCAGATAAAATGCTCCATTTCCCATTACTCCCGATAAAATGCTCAATTCCCCATTATCCCAGATAAAATGCTCCATATTCCCAATTACCCAGATAAATGCTCCATATTCCCCAATATCCCCAGATAAAATGCTCCCATATTCCCAATTATCCCCAGAAAATGCTCCATCTCATTCCTACCCTACTCCATCCATTACCTATCTACCTCTCCCATACCTCCTCTCATATCCCCAGATAAAATGCTCCAATCCCCATAATCCCCAGATAAATGCTCCATATTCCCCCATTATCCCCAGATAAAATGTCCCATATTCCCCTTATCCCCAGATAAAATGCTCCATTTCCCCCCCATTATCCCCAGAATAAATGCTCCATATTCCCCATTATCCCCAGATAAATGCTCCTATTCCCCATTAATCCCCAGATAAAATGCTCCATATTCCCCAATTCATTATCCCCAGATAAATGCTCCATATTTCCCAATTACCCCCCCATAAAATGCTCCATATTCCCCATTATCCCCAGATAAAATGCCTCCATGTTCCCCAATTATCCCCAGATAAAATCTCCATATTCCCCATTATCCCCAGATAAAAGTCCCTATTCCCCATTATACCCCAGATAATGCTCTCCATGTTCCCATTATCCCCAGATAAAATGCTCCATATTCCCCATTATCCCCGATAAATGCTCATATTCCCCATTACCCCAGATAAAATGCCTCCATATTCCCCATTTCCCGATAAAATGCTCCATATTCCCATTATCCCCAGATAAAATGCTCCATATTCCCCATTATCCCCAGATAAAATGCTCCATATTCCCCATTACCCAGATAAAATGTCCCATATTCCCCATTATCCCCAGATAAAATGCTCCATGTTCCCCATCCCCAGATAAAATGCTCCATATTCCCCATTATCCCCAGATAAATGTCCCATATTCCCATTATCCCCAGATAAAATGCTCCATATTCCCCATTATCCCAGATAAAATGCTCCAATCCCCATTATCCCCAATAAAATGCTCCAGATTCCCCATTATCCCCAATAAAATGCTCCATATTCCCCATTATCCCCAGATAAAATGCCCATATCACCCATTATCCCAATCAGTAAACACCGCTCATAATCCACCCCAGATAAAAGTGCTCCGTATTTCACCATAGCACACCAAATTAAATGATCCATACGCTCATTCCAGATAAAGGAGAGAGGTGTGAGGCACACATGGATCAAACAACAACACATAATCCCTAATAAAGGATGAGTGCAACCCGCAGACAAGAGTCGAGCCACTCCTCTTAATCCGCCAGCCAAAAGGTGCTGAGCAATATTCACGCTCAGGGCAGAAAAAAGCATGTGGGGGATAGGCTAGCCAAACGAAAACGTACGAAGGGCACCAATGAGGTGCAGAGAGACAGAGCCAAGTGGTATCCCGCGCGAAGAAGTAGGATGAACAAAATGAGTGCATGCACGAGATTCAACGACCACAGGTGATCGATCGTTCCATTAACAATGAGTAAAAAGGTGGTCTCGCGCTCCCACTTTTCTCGACACACAGATATTATAATAAGATATAGCGGCCGGCGCGTAACAGCGTATTAGTGGTACGCTGTCCATGGAATATTCCCCCAATTAGAGCAGCCACGACGATGTGCTAGGACAAAATAGTACCTGTCCCGAGAAGATTCCCAAAGTTCCCCAGAGATGTACCACTACGTTGGTACCAGTGAGTACGCCCACGCGAGAAGTAACTGGAGGGTCGGGGGAAGCAAAGAAGAGAGGGGGAGCACGGAACGAGGGCAGATCGGCGAGAGAATAAAATGCTTCCATATTCCCAATATCCCCAGATACATGCTCCATATTCCCCAATTATCCCCAGATAAATGCGCCTATCCCAATGATCCCAGATAAAATGCCCATGTTCCCCATTATCTCCTGGTAAAATGTCCCATGTTTCCCATTATCTCCTGTCAAAATGTCCCATGTTCCCCATTATCTCCTGTCAAAATGTCCCATGTTCCCCATTATCTCCTGTCAAAATGTCCCATGTTCCCCATTATCTCCTGTCAAAATGTCCCATGTTCCCCATTATCTCCTGTCAAATTGTCCCATGTTCCCCATTATCTCCTGTCAAAATGTCCCATGTTCCCCATTATCTCCTGTTAAAATGTCCCATGTTCCCCATTATCTCCTGTCAAAATGTCCCATGTTTCCCATTATCTCCTGTCAAAATGTCCCATGTTTCCCATTATCTCCTGTCAAAATGTCCATGTTCCCCATTATCCCCAGATAAAATGCTCCATATTCCCCATTATCCCCAGATAAAATGCTCCATATTCCCCATTATCCCCAGATAACATGCTCCATATTCCCCAATTTCCCCATAGATAATTAAACTGCTCCATTTTCCCCATATCCCCGAGTAAAATGCTCCATATTCCCCAATTCCCCAGAAAATGCTCCATAGTTCCCAATTATCCCCAGATAAAAGTGCTCCATATCCCCATTATCCCCAGATACAATGCCCATATTCCCCATTATCTCCTGATAAAATGCTCCATATTCCCCATTATCCCCAGATAAAATGTCCATATTCCCCATTATCCCCAAATAAAATGCTCCATAATTCCCCCAATTATCCCCAGATAAATGCTCCATATTCCCCAATAATTATTCCCCATCCCAGATAAAATGCTCCATATTCCCCCATTATCCCCCAGATAAAATGCTCCATTTCCCCAATATCCCCAGAAAAATGCTCCTATTCACCAATTATCCCCAGAAAAATGCTCCATATGCCCCATTATCTCCTGTCAAAATGTCCCATATTCCCCATTATCTCCTGTCAAAATGTCCCATGTTCCCCATTATCTCCTGTCAAAATGTCCCATGTTCCCCATTATCCCCTGTCAAAATATTCCATGTTCCCCATTATCTCCTGTCAAAATGTCCCATGTTCCCCATTATCCCCTGTCAAAATGTCCCATGTTTCCCATTATCTCCTGTCAAAATGTCCCATGTTCCCCATTTCCATGTTCCAGCTATCCCACTGGCTCCTTCCGCGATTTAATATCGCATTTGCGAATGTGGGTAAATCCCAGTAAGGATTAATTAGTATTAATTAGTATTATTAGTATTAATTAATTAGTAATACCAGCTATTTGCTTCCGTTAAAATCCTGCTCTAAAACTAGATATTAAATTGCGAGCTTTGGATGGGCGGGTGATTTTTATTAGCGCATCAGACATTAATATGGAGTTAAAGTCGCGCTAACCTGTAGCGAACCGGTTAGCGAGACTTTAAAGGACAACTTCACCCTCATAAAATCATCTTTTAGAAAGAACGGCCCCTTTATAATATGTTGATATAAACTACTTTGTCCTATGAATTCATTACTGTATACCTGCTATGCTTCTGGAAACTGAGCCATTTAGAAACCTGTACTGAGCCTGGGCATGCTCAGAAGAGGCAGACAGGGGATTAACATTCAGTCATTGGCTGTGATATCAACTGTCAAATCCATAACTGACAGTTACTAACTGGAAGAACCAGGAAGCAGAAACAGGGGAAACATGACATTGTGCAGGATTTCAGGTTACACTTACACCTTTCAGATTTCAAACTATTACTGGTTAGGGTTTTGGGGGAAGATTTAACTGTATCTAAGTTTTCAGTTGAGGGCTGGACTTGCCCTTTAACTCCATATATTTGCCCAGCAAGTCCATGTTCCATGTTCTCTATTACCTCAAGTAAAATGGTCCATGGGTCCATGTTTCCAGTTATCTCCAGACAAAATTTTGTATGTTACCTGTTATGTCCAGTTTAAAAACGACATGTATTACTGTACGTCATTTCAAAATGTTCCATGTTCCCCATTATCTGCAGTCAAAATGTTCTATGTTCCCCATTATATCCCGTCAAATGTTCCATCCCCCGTACCTTAGTAACGGCAATCAGAATGGTAAATGTTCCCTTTATCCCCAATTAAAAGGTTCCCTGTTCCCCATGATCTCCAATCAAAATGCCCCATGTTGAAATAGACGTTTCCAACACAAATATCGCTAACAGCTAGATCTCTCTTCTACATTGTTTTGCTAAATGTCTGAATTCTGTGACAGATATCGCAGAATTACCTATTTCTATCTATTAATGTTCAATGTGCTGCATTAGTCTCCAAATAAAATGCTTTGTTATGTATCATAAAAGCCTCGGCAAAATGGATTCCTGTTCACTACACCCATGACAGTAATTCGCCTTTTAGAAAGATGGAGATATATTTATAACTTTACTACAAAGATTGGAAAAGTAAAATATATTTGCCGTCGTTTGATTACTTGCAGGTGCTATTAAAGTGCATCATATGATATAAAATCTAAAATATGTAAATCGAATGGTCCCAACTACGTACAGCAGAAGATGCCCTGGTGGATAGAGAAGCATTTTGAGAAATGCAGAATTGAAATTACCCAAATTGAAAATCCTTTAAATATATTTTATTCCCCAGACCCCCAAATTCATCACAAATACAGCATTATTGTAATATCTCTCTCTATGGGAAGATTGTTTTTCAAACACTGCGGTAATTGTTGGGTTTTACATTGAACGAGATGTTCCAATTCAGAAAATGAAACTCAATGTCCAACTTTACTTATGGTCAATGCACTGAAGAGCTGGTCTTAGAACTGGGCGACAAGACTACATGGGGCTTGTTTCAATACGCAATGTGCATCACTTTGTTTAACCCTATTAAGCTGTAGGAACTAGGACTGGACCTGATCTATTGTAGCATCGGGGTAACTTTGTAACAAAGTAAAAAAGTAATAGAGGTTGAACAAAGACATACGTCCATCAAATCCAACATTTCCACCTACCTAACAGTTGATCCGGCGGAAAATACCCACGTAAAAAGAGGGGGGGGGGAATCCTTCCTGTCTAGTGACTACAAAAAGCAATCAGAAAGTTTCCCTGTACCAAACAGAACTACAGTATATGTATTAATACCAGTAATTCTTAATATTATATAGTATCCCTGTACCAACCAGAACTACAGTATATGTAT